>RJWM01002650.1:0-116233 GCA_004363535.1 Dasyprocta punctata
TGCGGCACCGGGGATTGAACTCACAACCTCGCGCCTGCCAGGGCAGGCGCTTAAGGCACTGAGCCAAACTCCCAGTCCTAGTTTTTTGAGGCAGGGTCGCACTATGTAGCTCAGGCCGGCCTTGCGCTTTCATTGTAGCCCAAGCAGGCCTCGAACTCACAACGCTCCACCTACCTCAGCCTCCCGAGTGCTGGGATTAAAGGCGTGCGCCACCACGCCCGGCTCAGAAGACAATTTATACTTACTCCAATAGCATGTATTCTAATAAGATGGAAAATGAAGAATAGATGGACAGATTCCTAGATACACATGAATTACCAAAGCCAAATCAAGAAGATATAAAATTTCTAATTGAACAAATACCAATGAAATTGAAGATGTAATTAACGACTTACAAACAAACAAAAACTGAGACTCTGACGGATTCACTGCTGAATTCTACAAGAAATTTAGAGAAGACCTAATACCACTATTTCTCAAACTCTTTAGTAAAGTCAAAAGGGAAGCAATAATCTCAGATTCATTCCTGGAAGCAAGAATTACCCTGATAGCAAAACCAGAGAAGGACCCAGCGAAGGAAGAGAACTTCAGGTCTCTCTAATGAACATAGACCCAAAACTCCTCAAAAAGATACCAGAAAACAAAATGCAGCAAATCAAGATTACACATCATGACCAGGTAGGAGTCATCACAGGGATGAAAGTATGTTTCAACATACATAAATTAAAAAAATGTAATACTCCATATTAACAGAACCAAGGACAAAAAACATGATCATCTCAGTAGATGTAGATAGAGTGTTTCATAAAATCCAACACTCATTCATGATAAACATCGTACAGAAAATTGGGATAGATGGTCTTTATCCCAATCTAATAAAATCCATTTATGAAAAACCAATACTCAGCATCATATTACATGGACAAAATACTGAAAACTTGCACTTTAAAATCAGGAACAAGAAAAGAATACCCATTATCAGCATTCTTATTCTGTAGAGTTCTGGAAACATTAGCCAGAGCAATTATACAGAGAAGGCAATAAAGTAATATGAATAAGAAATTAAATTGCATTATTTGCAGATTACATGTTACTCTATGTAGGAGATCCCAAACACTTCATCAAAAGAATTCTAGATTCAATAACAAATTCAGTAGTATAGATGGATGCAAATCAACACTGCAAAATCAATAACCTCCCTGCACCTGAATAACAAACTCACTGAGAGAGAAATTAGGAAAATAACACCTTTCAAAATAGTGTCCAAAAAGATGAAATATCTTAGAATCAATCTAATGAAGGAAATAAAAAACCTCTACATTGAATACTACAGTATTCTAGAAAAGGAGATTGATTACAGTAGTCTAGAAGAGGAGATTGACTAGGATATTACAAAAAGGAAGGATATCTTTTGTTCTTGGGTAGGAACAACCATCATAGTGAAAATGGCCATACTTCCAAAATTGTTATGCAGATTTAATGCAATCCCAATCAAAATTCCAACAGCATATCTCACAGAATTAGAGAAAACAAACTTAAAATTGATTTGGAACCCGAAGAGACCTAGAAATGTAAAGGCTATTCTGAGCAACAAAAGCAAAGCAGGAGGCATTGGAATCCCTGCCTTGAAATTATACTACAAAGCTACTGTGATAAAAGCAGCATGATACTGACAAGAAAAACAGACCTGAGGATCAATGGAACAAATTAGAAGATGCAGAAATAACTCTAGGCAAACTTAGCCACTTTATCTTTGACAAAGGTGCCAAACATGTTCACTGAAAGAAAGACAGCTTCTTTAATAAATGGTGCTGGAAAAATTTGCTTTGTTAGTGTTGAAGATTAAACCTAGACCCATATCTTTCATCATACACTAAACTAAAATCAAAGCAGATCAAAGTTCTAAACATTAAAAGAGAAACATTAAAACTCCTGGAAGATAGAATAGGTAGAACTCCTGAAGATATTAATGTTGGCAAAGACTTTATGAATCAAACTCCAATTGCACAGGAAATGACACAAAGAATCAACACCCAGAATCTCATTTTATTAAAAAGCTTTTTCACAGCAAGAGAAAACACTGACAGCATGAAGATACAACTCACAGAGTGTGAAAAATTTTTGCTATCTGTTCCTTGGATAAATAACTGTAATATATAAAGTACTGAAAAACTCAGATCTCCCCCCACCAGATTTAAAGACTCAATCCAAAAATGGGCATCTGAAATAAATATACCTTTCTCAGATAAAGAAGTAGAAATGAAAAATAAAGATATAAAAAATGCTCAACATCACCGGTCATTCAAGATTCTACTCCTTTTCTCTAATTTTGTAAATTACTTTGGGTTGGTTCAATCAGATCCCACAAGTATTAAATGGATGTTTAAGGAGATTGGGCTATTTCTTTTGTTGAGATTCTTTCAATAGAAAATAGTCTAATGTAAGTAAAATGAAAGTAGAAAAGGTAAAACTTATTTCTCCTGACTGCACAAAACCAAAGATGTAGAAGTGTATCTTTGAATCGTTACTATATAAGGTTTTTAAAACATAGAAATGTCCAATTTTCAGTTCTAGAATTTCTCCTAGAAGACAAATGGTGCGATATATTGAATAAATTTTCCGATGACATTATTAAGTACACATCATGGACTCTATAGATTCCTAATAGTAAGGCACCAATTGAAATTAAGTATTTAATCTGATTTGTGTGTGGTGACCTTCGTTAAATAGAATGTTACTTATATCTAGCCATGTAAGAAAAAAACACATATATTGTTGTTATAGAAATGTATTTATGTCTCTCAAGAACTTTGGTCAAGAACCACCACCTAACTATCTTTCATTATTTAAAAATCTTAGTGATAAGCTGTAGTTCATACTTTAAAATTAGCACCATTTAAATTGGAGAAAGTTATTCATATGCACAGTTTCCAACACAGAACAAGTCTTCCACTTTATCTAACAAATTTTATCTAATAAAAACTTATGCCTGCCAAACTACAAAAGGTACATGGGAAGACTTGGTATTTTCTAAAATCAATAATAGACAAGAAAAAACAATACAAATGAAACAGATTTCAGTACAGCATTCAGGCAACTTAATGCAAAAATACAAGAAGGAAAGTCAAAATTACTTCTTCCTGCTTTGAAAAAACAAGCTGCTACAAATGGGGGAAATTACTTTTACTGAACTATTGCAGAAATAACATCACTGTCAACTACTTTGACAATTTATGACACTTTTAAACAGATTGATGCTTCAGTCAGACTGGTTTTTTTTTTTTTTTTTTTTTTTTTTTTTTTTTTTTTTTTTTTTTTTTTTTTTTTTTTTTTTTTTTTTTTTTTTTTTTTTTTTTTTTTTTTTTTTTTTTTTTTTTGCGGCACCAGGGATTGAACTCACAACCTTGCACCTGCCAGACAGGCTCTTAAGCCACTGAGCCAAACTCCCAGCCCTAGTTTTTTGAGGCAGGGTCACACTATGTAGCTCAGGTTGGCCTTGTGCTCACGTTGTAGCCCAAGCCAGCCTCGATCTCACA
Source organism: Dasyprocta punctata (assembly GCA_004363535.1). Classification (NCBI taxonomy): domain Eukaryota; kingdom Metazoa; phylum Chordata; class Mammalia; order Rodentia; family Dasyproctidae; genus Dasyprocta; species Dasyprocta punctata. The sequence continues at coordinate 3,537 of RJWM01002650.1, forward strand.
ATGCTCCTCCTACCCAGCCTCCGGAGTGCTGGGATTAAAGGCATGCGCCACCATGCCCAGCTTTGTTTTTCTACAATTAAAAATAAAATTAACTTAAACTATTTCTGCACTGCATTTAGTATTTATAATTTAATAGACTTTAATGCTGAATAAGCCCAAGAAATATCATCACAGGAACCAATTAAACAATAAATTTTATCAAAATTAAGGATTCATCAATAAATGAACATATTTATTTAAGTATGTATTTCAAACAGAAGCAACAAAAATTGGAAAATCTCCAAAAAGATATGAATACAGCCAAAATTGTTCATACACGTCATTTAAATCAATGTTATCTTTGGAGGAAAAGCAGCTTTTATCACAATCTCAAATTTTTATAGACCAACAATTTTATAAGGTACAATAAAAATATCTATGAAAATGGAAAAAGCAATGTGTACACAAAAAGCATGTGCACGTTTTTATAATATTGTCAATAGATCTACAATTACTCTATCAGTTTGTTATAAAATTTTCTATAGCTAACATTCAAATTTTTTGCTTGGCTGTTGCACATCAGTAACAACAGTCCTATCTGGGACCACATTTTATGCATTATGATTGAAAAAGGAAATAAAGAGAAACATTTAGGAAAAATTCTAAAGGTAACAGAAAACCAGAAAAAGGTTAATTAAGAGAAAATAAATTTTGCACATAGAAAATGGATTTGTTTTGTCTTATAAAGAAAAAAATGTTTTTGTTGACTTACTTGTAAAGAAACCACAAACTTCATCACAGATAAGGAGAGGCAGTTGTGCTCACGGGATGCTCTGAGGAAGTATGCGGGAAGGCATAGGTAGTTGGAAAATGGGTACAAAGACCTAAATGTAATTATTATGCATAACAAGCACATACTAATAAAATAAGTTTAAAACTTTAACAAAGTTGTAACCATGTATTGTGCTTAAAATTTTCTTTCTCCTAAGTACATAAAAAACATGCATCTCATAACACACACACAAAACACTACCTATACTCAAAACATTAATACATTAATAATATTTGCAGTCAATAAACTAATAAATAAGTGAAGAAGTGACACTAAAGAGGGAAGTAGACTTTTGGAGATGGAGAAGAGGTTATTGGAAGGAAGGGATTGGGAGTAGAGGATGAGAAAGAGGATAACAATGATCAAGATATGACATGTATATTTGTACTAATTTCACAAGCTTAATATAGTTATGTATCAGAATCAATTTAAAAAGTAAAAAAATGCAAAGTTGATGGGATACTAATTACTCTTATGAACTGTTTTCCTATAATTTTTCATTTTAAACTTTTTTCTACTAACACTGCATATGAAACACTGAATTCAAAAACTCAATCTGTTTTTATTTAAAATATTTAAAAAATTATCTACTATCCCATATGCTGTCTATATAGAAATTTTGAAAATATTGTTGGAATACATTTTTTGAAATTATTTTAAGAATTTCCATAAACTTCTCCACATTTAAAAACTAATAGCCACGTAAAAAACTAGATACCTACTATTTACCTATTAATTTGTATCACTTGATAACTAAAATGGGCGCAATGCTTTAAATTTCCTAGAAAAATAACTAAGTTTCTAAATAACTATATATTGATTGTAAACAAAATCATAATCAAGTTCTATGTGCATTTTACATTTATTGAACGGAAAACTGGCTGTTTTCAGAAATCAAGGGAAGTAAAACATATCACAAAAGTGTTTTTTCATTTTTCTTATACCTCAATGACCACTCTTCCATTCTAAAATTTGGTACTCTAAACAAGTCCACTGAGATTATTACTAAGTTTATGTAAAAATCTCCATTAGTGCACTATCTTACTATGCCAGTGACCATATTTAAATATCTTAATTTCTTCTGGGAAACTGAGCTTTGCAGTCATAAACTTTGATATTTGTAACTGACCCCCAATGAAACTCTTAATAAAGATCATTTACTGTAAACATGCATTAACAAAATAAAATAACATCATATAAAATAAAGTAGAAGAATGAGTAACATTTCAGAAAGATTAGTATAATACATATCAGTAGAAAATTGCAAAATAATGAGAAATGTAATATGAGTTAAAGACATCCAAAAATAATGATTCAAATCATTTTTGACTAAAAGAAAAGAATGGTTCAATAGGCTAAGGTCCTAAAAATATTTCAGATAATTTTATTGCTAAATTAGAAAGGTTTATACCTTCAACAAGAAGACTTATTTTGTCAAAATTGCAGTAATTTTGAGTACTAAAATTTGTTTTGGAAGGTTAGGAAAATTTTGATCTAGTAAAAATATTTTAGAGACAGTTTTCTTATCAAAAATTAAAGATAGATAAACAAGTATCTACAAAAATAGAATAAACAATTTTCTTAAATGCTTGTGAAAATTTAATGTAAGACCAAAGATATGTAATAAAATTCATGTGTTTACAGAGAAGACAGGAAAATTTATGACATGGTCCTTTAAATCAAGAAGAAAGGATTTTTATTCAGGAGCCTAAACAATAAAAGTGTAACAAATCATAATACTGAATAGAATATGATCAAATATCAAACTATATCACGTAGTCAACACTTGGTATAGCAAATACCTAAAGATACTCATTTGAGAGCTGGAGAAATCATGAACTTAAAGTGCATAATACTAAGATAAATATTCTGATAAGAAAGCAACGGAAGAAAACTACTTTTCACCATTATAGATCCCCCCAACACAAACACACACACACACACACACACACACACACACACACACACACATGCACAGGCACGCTGAAATATTTGTAGCCTTGTTTTCATATGATACACATTCATAGGATTAGTAGCGGAATAAATGGGAAAACATATAAAAAGCTTTTAATTTAGCAGAAAGTTTGCTGATTCACAAAACTCTAAGTCCTTTGGGTAACAAAAAGGAGTGAAATCATGGTTGATATTCCAATAATGTTTAGTTAGTTTGTGAAATAAGAAATAAAATAGAACTTTAAAACCCAGGTCATGAGAATGGGAAGTACTATACAGGTCACTTCAAATACCTTTGAAGTTGCAAATAAAGAACTAAGCATCTCTTTAGCACTGACTTCTGTCACTACATTTAAAGAACCAGGTTTCCTGCAAATGAATGAATCAGCTTATCAAAAATACACTGAAAATTCATAGTAACTACAGTTGACTAAATTAGTTTGAAAACTTATGTATGCTATATTTATGATACAGTTTTGGATATACGTGCAGTGATAATTTGATATTAAGATATAAGTTCAAGTATATCTATAACACATACAAATACTCATGCTTCTTACATTCATTTTTATAGTTCTGCACTTCAGAGATTTATCCACGGTTAGAAATTGGAGATGTCAAAGTATACTAATAAGCCGGGCGTGGTGGCGCACGCCTTTAATCCCAGCACTCAGGAGGCTGAGGCAGGCGGAGCATTGTGTGTTCAAGGCCGGTTTGGGCTGCAACGCGAGTGCAAGATCGGCCTGAGCTACACAGTGCGACCCTGCCTCAAAAAACTAGGGCCGGGAGTTTGATTCAGTGGCTTAAGCGCCTGTATGTCACGCGGGAGGTTGTGAGTTCGATCCCCGCAAAAAAAAAAAAAAAAGAAAATCATAAAAAACAAAGTATACTAATAGAAGCTGTTCACAAGCAGCATAATTATCAGTTCTGGATGTCCCTAACTTTCAATCTGAGATAATAAAGATGATTATGTAATCCAATTAGCATCAGTACCTATTCCAGAACTCTTCAAGTATTAAGGATCACTTTTTTCCAAACTTGTATGTATCACTGCAAATAAGACATTGTATAAATGTCACGTTAATTCATTTATTGGAAAGGTTACACACTAGACCAAAACTTTCTTCCCACATCTTTTATCTTTTCCAATACGTCCATTTTGGTCTGTGCAACCACAAATATTTTGGCCTACCACATTTGCAAACTGTAAGTAATCTTGTATTTTCCTTGTATTTTACTCCTTACATATACTTATTCATAAGTCTTTATAATACCCTAAAATTCACTGGTATTTAATAAATCTTCCATTGGTTCTCTTCTTTCCAATCAGTTCAATTCTCAGTCAGGATTTAGACTTGTCACTTACTGACAACCTCCTAAGTGGCCATATACTGTGCACTCATAGTGTGATTGATAGATTATATGATATTTCTATTTCTAACTCCCTGAGGTATCTATATATAACTTTCCATAATAGGTCTACTAGTTTACATTCTCATCAAAAAATGTATATGGTCTCCTCTTTCTTTATATCCTCACCAGCTCAATAATTTTTATTGTGTCTTTGATAAGTCATTCTAACTGGAGTGAGATGGTATTGTGGTTTTGATTTGCATGCATCTGAGTTACTTAAATTTCACATATATGAATGATACACACATGCATATATTATATAGTTTATATTGTACATAATATATATTAACCCCCTTCAGGAGACATAGTTTGAAAATGCTTTCTACCATTGTGTACAGTCTTCTGTCAGTCTATTGACTGTGTCCTTTGCTGCACAGAATTTTTTAGTTTGATATAATCATATAGGGAGCCATCTGGGCATCATTGCAAATTGGAGGAGTTTATATTTGTAATCCCAGAAAAAAGTTATTGGACTTCTAGTAAGTAGATTCCAATCTATTACTTCCAGTGCAACTGATGGCAAAAACAAAGAGACAAACACATATCTACAGTTGTGGGGAGTTGGAATGATGGCTAACTGGAACATAGGCCACAACCCAGGACCAAACCCCAGTTGTTTTAATTTGTGAAGAGGGGAGTGGCTTGGGGTTGAGTGACTGTCAGAATAGCAAGAAGTGCGTGAGTACTGTGAGCTGGGCTAGGTAGGAGGTACAATAGAACTCCTGCAATATGCAGAGAGAGGTATACAGAAAGAGTACCAGGTTCCAGTAACAGTAGCCTCTAAATTTGGAGGAGTCTGCATAACACAGTTTGAGGTAGTATCTTGTATTTTTGGTCTGTTGCCTCAACTTTGATGACTGACCTTCTTGCCCTGGGATATCATGACATTTTTCCCTAGGCTCAGTCCCAGTGGAGTGTGGCATCTCATCACTCAGCCTAGCTCAAGCTTAGTAGTATGGATCTATAAGCAGGGCATCACTGACCTGTCACAGTGCTTTAAAAGCTACACATCAGTGCCTCCTAGGATAGATCCATTTGCATTGCTTAAAGTCAATTGAGCGGTAGAGGATTTTTCTAACCAGCTCTGTACATATCAATACACGAAACTAGGGCAAGGTTTAAGCCAAATTGAAGAAAAATGGTCTTTCGGGAAAGAACCATCCTCGTGGTTCCCCACAAATCACACTTTTGGGATCTTTTTGTTCTTTTCTTCTTTGTGTTTTAGGGATCAAATCCAAAAACCTTTGCCAAGACCAATGGCCTAAAGCATTGGTCCAATTTGTTTTTCTAATGGTTTAATAGTAGGGAGTATTATATTTAAATATGAGATACAATTAAAATAGGTGGTGATAATTTAAATTTATAAAATTATTAAATTAAAAGATATACTGCCATTAATCCCCCTCAAAATACTTTTCCTTGCTTTAATCATACTAAACCTATGATTCTTTCCACTTTCTGAAGGAGTTCTGAAAGTCTTTTTTGGTGTTTTTATGAGGTATGTTCAAACACGTCGCACTGTGTCTTCATTCAACTTATTCATCAGATCTGGCAGTTTATGATATCTGGACATTCCCCATGAAAGATAAATGTTTGAATCACTTCAGGAAAAATAAAGTTTAACATTTTTTAGGAGACTTGTTATTACTGATTAAATTTCATTACATATTATGGTTCTATTTAGCCTTTTGTTGTTTTTTTAAAGTTCAAATATTTTGGTTATGTGCATCTAGAAATTTATTCATTTTTTCTCATTTTTTTCTTTTTTTAGTTGGTATAAGTTTGTGATACTTAATAATTGCATTCATATTGGGGAATTGGGGCATATACATATCACATGTTGATCATTTTTACTTCCACTTAATACCGCACTGACCTCCTACTTCCTTCCCTCACTAGATCCTTTTCCCATCTCCAAAGAACCTACCTCCATGTTTCTTGCCACACAATTTTTTTTCTTTAAACCTTTTGTATTTGAATTCTTTCGTATTAGAGAATTGTCTTGGTTACTTTTTACTGGTTGCTGAAACAAAACACCTGACACCTAAAATTAGGGAAGGAAAGGTTTATTTAGCTTACAGTTTTTGGAGGCTTCAGTTCACAATCAGCTGGCTCCAAGGCAGGGTGGCATGGCACAGGGACAACACTTCAAGGCAACAGCCAAACAAAAAGCAGCCAGAGTAAAAGGGGGACAAGAGTAAACTTCTTTTCCTCCTTTATATAGTACACAGGACCCCCCCCCAGGGTGGGTGTAGCATCCACAAACATCCTTGCCTTCCTTTGCACAGGATGAGGATGTTTACAAAGTAAGACCCCTGGCTCGCTGCTGGCTCTCTCAGTTAAACTTCTGATCTTCTCAAATTGTAACAATGACCAGGTAACTGTGCTCTATACCCCAGGATGTAGAGCTGCTAAGTTACTTAATTAAGCTGCTAGACTTCGCAAGTTGACACAATATATAAACCATAGCAATTCACCCCTTGTCAACTTGGCAAACAGATACATTTCCTTAAATCAGTCTCCAGATACAAGGTATGCTTATTCTTAACATTTTGCAACTTAACAATATTATAACACATCTTAACAATCCTTAAGAACCAGCATTAAGTCTAGCAACATTATATTACATTCAGAACAACATTTTCTCCTTGGACCCCCAAAGACTCATGCACATCTCTTTATGCAAAAGGCATTTAGTCCATCTGCAAGAGTTGCCAAAGTCCTAACAGTTTCAGCTCTGCTGAAAAGTCCAAGTCCCAAGTCTCCTCCAAGATCTATGGCAAACTCTTACCTGTAAACCCCTGTACAAATGAAAACCAGGTTAAACACTTCCAACATAGAAAGGCACAAGATAAACATTGCCATTCCAAAAGTTACAAACAGGGGAATACAAAGCATTGGAACCAAAGCAAGACCAAAATCCAGCAGGGCAAACATTAAGTCCTATAGCTCCATGTGAACAATTGGAGACAATCTGTGGCAAATTGTGAGCTCCAAAGGGCTTGTGTGGTTCCACCTCCATGGCACTTCTGGTGGTTACCAATCCCACAGCTTCTCTCTTGGGCTGGCATTGCTCCCTCATTGCAGGTGTCCTTAGATGATCCACGTTCCTGGCTTTTTCAAACTTCTGAGGTCTCCACTGCACTTTTGGCTTCACATTCATAGCTTCACACCCTGCCCTCTCAGGGGTACACTGCCTGGCCTCCCAGGCTTCCTGAAATTGAGGTGGAAGCCTTTTTAATCTCAGAACCTTTGCACAACGTGAATAATGCCAAGGTCTGCTGCCAGTTGGAGCAGTAGGCAGGCCCTCCTCTCTCTTGGCTGTAGAGGTCAAGCGCTTGGATCGTTGGGCACTCTGAACCTGATTCTGAGGAACAGATTCTCTATGCTGTCTCCATTCTGGAACCTGGTGCGGCCGCCGCCGCCATTCTGGAACATGATGCTCTGAGGCTTTCTCCTCCAAGCAAAGTCTTTCACTTTTGCAGTTTTGAGGCTGCAAGGTGTGAGGACCAGCTGCCTCTTCCTGGGATGCCCCCAGGCCATCTTTTTTATTCTGTTCCTTCTCAGAAATGGAGATCTCGGTTCTCTCTTTACAGTCCACAGCTTTCTGGCCAAACTCATGTTTTAAATTATCCTGCTGGGCTCTTTGCTTTTGATCTCCAACATAAATCTGGCTAAAAGCCCCCAACAATAGCCATGTCACTGCTTCAACATTCCGCTGCCTTGAGATTTCCTCTGCCAGATTAATTAATCCAGTGTCCTTAATCTTAGTCTCAGGCAAAGTCTCTGGACACAAGCAAAATGCAGACAAACTTTTTGCCAAGCCATAACACACATCATGTGGAGTCCAACAACCAATGCAATCCTTCTTCCCAGCAGAAACCTCTGGAGCCTGTTCTTTAACGGCAGGCTTTCTATCAGCCTTCTGGTCTCCTGGGCTCTGACCAGAATCTCCCATACAGAACAAGCTAAGCTTTTCCAGGGCTTCTCTTTCAGGCGACATCTCTGAACCTTTCCAAACTCTTCCCACAAGCCATTTCCAAAGGCTCTTGAACCACATGATCAGGTTAGTCACAGCGACAACCCCACTCCTCTGGTACCAAATTCTGTCTTGGTTACTTTTTACTGGTTGCTGAGACAAAACACTTGACACCCAAAATTAGGGAAGGAAAGGTTTATTTAGCTTACAGTTTTTGGAGGCTTCAGTCCACAATCAGCTGGCTCCAAGGCAGGGTGGCATGGCACAGAGACAACACTTCAAGGCAACAGCCAAACAAAAAGCAGCCAGAGTAAAAGGGGGATAAGAGCAAGCTTCTTTTCCTCCTTTATATAGTACACAGGACCCCCCCCCCCAGGGTGGGTGTAGCATCCACAAACATCCTTGCCTTCCTTTGCACAGGATGAGGATGTTTACAAAGTAAGACCCCTGGCTCCCTGCTGGCTCTCTCAGTTAAACTTCTGACCTTCTCAAATTGTAACATTGACCAGGTAACTGTGCTCTATACCCCAGGATGTAGAGCTACTAAGTTACTTAATTAAGCTGCTAGACTTCGCAAGTTGACACAATGTATAAACCATAGCAAGAATCCCTGCAATATTTAACCTTCTGTGCTTATTTCACTTATTTTAGATTCAAAATAAATACATTTTCCACCAAATGGTTCAAATGTCTCCTACTTCAAGGCTGAGTAGTACTCCACTGTTTAAGCATGCCATATATTCTTTACCCATTCATCTGTTTTTGGCCATATATACCTCTACCATATTTTAGGTACTATAAAATTTGCTGCAATAAACATAAGTATGTATGTATCACAATAATATGATGACTAACTCTTTCAAATATATACCTAGGAAAAGTATGATGGGTCAAAATGTTATTGAGAAATCTGTATACAAATTTTCATAGTGTTTGTACTAGTTCGAATGCCCACCAATGATGTAGGAGAGTAAATGTTTCCCCACAATTTACCTAGCATTTTTTGAGTCCTTGATAAAATCCATTCTTACTGAAATAAGATGAAATCTCATTGTTGCTTGCATTTGCATTTCCCTAAATGCCACAAATGCTGAATATTTTTTCCTTTACCTATGGGGCATTTTTATCCCTTCTTCTAAAAGTATCTATTCATTTCACTGGCCTATTCTTTCTTTGGGTCTTTCAATTTGGGGAGGATCCCATTCTTTTAGTTCTTTACATATTCTACATAATACTACACTCTCCAAGGAATAACTAGCAAAATTTTCCTTATCATAGATTGTCTTTACAGTGTTTGTATTTTTTTTGTGCAGAAGCTTTTTAATTTGGTATAGTTATATTACTTAATTCTTAGTATTTGTTATAATTTACATTTAAATGTCCCTCCCAGACCTTATATGTTCATAAGTAAAGCATTTGGGATGTGACTAGATCATGGGGGCACGGTAATAATCATTCTGTTAGTCACCTGATAGGTTTATAGCTAACTTGCTGCTAGTAGGTGGGATCTAGTACAAAGAGCTGAGTCACTTCACTACTCCTCTAGGCATCCTGACTGTCATGCCATGGACAAACCTCCTCTGCCATGCCATTCTACCCTAGAACCAGCTGACAATTGACCAAAACATCTACATACTCTGAATCAAAACAATCATGTCTTTTTTTTTAAATTATAGGTGGTTGGCATTGTGTCTCAATGACCACAAAATAAATGACAGATTTTGGTCCCAAGATCATTGATGCTCTCTGAACATGTTGTACAGAGGCCTTTGGAAGTGGTTTGCTGGAGGACTTTGGAGAAGCCTGGAGATGCCAGCTAGAAAAGTCCTAAAGGTATTATAAACTGAGCTTGGTAAGAGACTGTAGTTGGAGCTCATAAGACCAAAATTTTGCTAGAAATGCAGTTGGTAAAGAACAGACTCAGGGATTTTCAACTGGAAACAAGGACTCCAATGGCATTTGGACTCTAGATTATGTGTGTTGTGCTGTGACAGAGAACTTGTCTAAATTGTGGGAGACTGAGACTAAAGGTGGAAGGTGGAAGGAACGATGCAAGGCAGAGAGCTCTCAATAGACTTGTGTGAAAGAAATGAGACATATGGTTTAATATTTGGTTGCAGAAAGACAGAGAGCAATAAGGCCATCAGGAGAGAATAAAGAGAAAAGGTCCTTTTTGTAAGGCTTGAAAGTAGGCAAGGTACGTTGGGAGGATCATAGTAAATCTCAGTGGTCAAAGTTCTCTGGATATTTCATGCCTCAGTGAGCAAAGTCCTTGTGTACAGTGTGAATGCTTGGATATCTTTAGATGCCCAGGTTCTTGCAAGATTCCATATGCCATTTTATCTCTTATAAGAAATCCTATGTTTGCTGAGGGCACCCCTGGTGCTGAACTAAGAACAATGTCTCTGCTGGTAGACAGAATGGGTACTGGGAGACTCATGTCCAAAATGAGCCTTACAGTGGACTAGTTATTCTTAATTTTTTATATTTTTTTTATTTTAAAGAGGATAAAACCAAGGAAAATAAAACAGAATAAAACTAATCAAAATAAACCAGTATAAGTGATACAGGGCATCAAAAATTTGCAAAATGATCAAGTTATCATAATGCCTTTTGTTGTCTTCAAAAAAGCTGCAGATACCTTCAGACATAGTAAAAATTGAACAAAACAGAATAGAATAGAAACAATAAAAATAAAACAATGAATGCAAAAAAAAAACCAATGAATGCAATAAAGGACTTCAAAACAAGCCAATAGTACATCCAAAATGGCTGCCATAATATGTCTTGCTATCTATGAAATAGCTGCTCATGCCATCAGATTTAACATAATCAAACAAAACAAAAGTGAATAAAAGCCAGCCCAACAAAACAATGAAAATGATATGGTTTCCAGACAGGGATCACCCGGTGAGACCTGGTTCTCTACCCCTTCATTCCATGAATGGGACTAGTCAATCTTGTAGAAATGTCAAAGCAACCAAACATTCAGGCTTAGCCAGTTTTACATTGAGAATCAAGAGCTAGCAGCTAATCTATAAGACCTGAAAAATTTTGAGTGTGGCCAGGAAGGAATCTCCAATAAAGTTGAGACCTGAAAAATAAAGAAGAGCTGAACTTTATCAGCATTAAAAAACAAGGACTTTACAATACAACAATAGGAAAGATGGCTTGTAAACATCACAGAAAGCAGAATGACACCACCCTTTCTAAGACTCAAAGTTGCAAAAGTGAATAATTGCTTTGAGAAGAGAGCCCCAGGGTACTCTACTAGAGAAGGAGAAAAAAAAGTGGTGACATAAGACATTGATTACCAAAGTAATTTAGCTTACGGTACTCAGCCAACCAGGCACTCAGAGACAAATGCAGTCCTGATTCAAGAAATTCTGGCTACTTTTGAACTGTTGGCAGATTTTGCAAGCATCTACATAGTGCTGGTTTTACAGGTATGCAGAATGCGTGCATTGTATAGTTAGTAAACTCCTATCCCAATTTCAGAAGGCATGGGAGACCAGGCAGTGTGCCCCTGAGATAGTAGTGCTTGAATCTGTGAATGTGAAACTAAAAGTACAGTGGAGACATCAGAAAGATGAAAAAGTCAGGAATACGAAATGATTGAGGAAAGTTGCAAAGAGTAAGCAAAATGGTATAAGGGAAAGGCCATGAGGCTTATAAGCACTAGTAATGCCATAGTGATGGGGCCACCCAAGCACTTTGAAGTTTCCATCTCGCCACAATTTGCCCAGTGTGTTAGACATGAAAATAAAGGATTTAATGTTTTCCCTGCTAGGTTTCAGTCTTGCTTTGGTCTCACTCCTTTTTATGATTCTTTTCCTCCCTTTTGGAATGACAGTGTTTCTCCTCTGCCACTGTATGATGAAAGTCTTTAATTTTCTTTTGATTTTTATGGGGTTTCGTAACTAAGAATTTACCTTAAATATCAGTGAGGACTTTAGAGTTGAACATTTTAGCAGTGCTGAAACTACTAAGACTTCGGAAATTTTTAAATATGGACTAAACTCATTTTAAATAAAGGGCTGTACATTAATATTTTGAGGGACAAGGAACAGAATGATAGGCTTTATAGCTAGATGACCCCTTGAAAGCTTTTTGCACTTGTAGGTGAACTTTTGGGGAAGGTGACTGGATTGTGGGGGCAAACTAATTATCAATGGATAAGTTTTCTGATGGGCTTATAGCTGACTTGCTGTTGAAGGGGAGTGATCTGATTGGAAGAGGTAAGTCACTGGTGGAGTTTGTAATTTTTTTCTTTCAGAAAGTCTTTCTTATGCCTAAATCTTTTTATTTTTTATTTGTTTATTTATTTAATTTTTTTCTTTTTTTGGTACTGGTGATCAAACTTACTTTGCAGTTGCCAGGTAAGCGATTGCAGCACTGAGCTAAATCCCTAGCTCCAAAGCCTAAGTCTTAAAGAGCACAGTATTTTTTTCTTTCAACATGGTTAGTTTTTCTATTTTTTAGCTAAGTCTTTGACTATTTTGATTTGACTTTAATACAGTTTGAAAGATACATCTCTCAATTCAATCACCTGCTCATGAATAATAGGTTTCCTCAGTACCTTTTGTTTAAAAAGCTATCTTTTTCACTAGCATATGTTACTTACCCCTTTGTCAAAAATCTGGTGGCTGAAGTGCTTGGGGTTATTTTTGTATTCCCAATCTATTTTATTAGTCAGTATGCCTGTTTTAATGTCAATAGTATGCTGTGTTTATATTACTGTAGCTTTGTAGTATCACTTAAATTTTAGGATTTTAGTCTCTTCTGCTCTACTTCTGTTAGTCAGTATTGCTTTGGCTATTCTGGGACTAATTTTTATTCCATAGTTTTAGAATTTTTTTGATTTATGTTAAAAGTTCTTATGGTATTTTGTTCATAATTTTGCATTCGATCTATATTATTTTTAATATAAACTCCTTTTGACAATATTGGTTCTGACAATTTAAGAATAGGTTATCCCTCAAAACTCTAATGTCCCTTCAACCTGTTTTTTTCAGAGCAATACAAATTTTATTACAGAATTCTTTCCCTTCATTCAATAGATTAAATCTTAGGTGTTTAATATTTTGAAGCTGTTATGAATGATTGATTTTCTGATTTCTTGTTCAGTAGGTTATTGGTTGGTATACAGAAAGAATTGATTTAGTGTTTTCATTCTACATCCTGCAACATTTCAGAATTTAGTCATTAGTTTTAAGAGTCTTCAGGTAGAATATTTTGTATATTCTGTGTAAAAGATTATGTTATTTCATATAAGAATTTGTTATAGTGTGGTCAGATGGCCCCCACTTAAGCTTCATGTAATCATGGAAGGGGCTGAGTCTGGCCTTCCTGATTGGTTTGTTGTCTGGCTCTGGGATTGGTGGTGTGAGTGCTGCACCTGACCAAGGGTGGAGCCAGCATACAGTGTAAGAGCGGGAAGAAGGCATGTCTCTCTCTGACAGGTTCATGCCTTGTGGTTTACAGCTGCCATGAATGGCAGTCCTGCCATGCCACGCTACCTTGAAACCAACTGAATATGGATTGAAACTCCCAAGAACTGTGAAAAATTAACCTTTCCTTTCCTAATTTTGGGAGTCAGGCATTTTGTCTCAGCAATGAGAGAAAAGTAATTAAGACAGGATTGTTGTAGTCAGGGTTTGTAAGAAAAACAATTTAATACAGGACATATAATTTATAGAGTTATTTTATAATAGTCACCCAAAGAGTCAAACACAAAAAAATGCAGAAAATCTGTCCCCACACTAAAGACCCAAAGAATCCAGTTGAGGGACTGGATCCCATGGCAAAGTCCTACACGAATCCAGCTAAAGACTGAGAGCCCATGACAATGCTTCTCATGAGTCCAACTGGTGGCCTAAAGCCCATGACAATGCCTCATGCAAGACTGTTTCTTGGATCTATGCTGGGAAGGCCCGAAGGTCAGCAGAGGAAACCAGAAAGTCTGTGCCTGCAGGACGAAGGAGCTGTGCCAGTAGGCTGGGGGATCTGCACTACAGTCTGGAAGTGAGACTCAAAGTGAAAATAAGAGCTTCCCCATAAAGTACCACAGTTGTCCTCAGTGACGGGAAGGACCTAAGCATTTCCAGTGATGAGAACAGCTGAGTAAAAGCTCCTCCAGGAGAACCAACAGCAACAGGAGAACCAACAACACCCTTTCTTTCTCTTCAATTATCTTTTTTTATGTTGGTAACAATTCTAAGGTTGGCCCTCCACACCAGCACCATGCTGATTCAGTTCAGCTGAATATTACAAGTTGACCACCCATTGTCAACCCACCACAAGGATATTTTGACTTCTTTCTCTATTTAAAACCAATTGATTTCTTTCTCTTGCCAGATTGCTCTGGCTAAAATTTTGCATACTATGTTGAACAGGAATGGTGAGAGTTGCCTTTTCCTGTTGCTGATTTTAGAAGGAATATTTTCAGTTATCCCCATATTTTCTGATGTTAATAATGGGTTTCTTTAAATTAAGGTCCTTCTATTTTCCTCATTTTTTAATCACAAATGAGTGTTGCACTTTGTAAAGTCTTCTTCATGTGATATTTGTATCTCGCTTTCTGTGATGTATTATAATTTTTAATTTAGATAATTTGAAACATTCTTACATCCTTGGAGTGAAGTTAAATTGGTCATGATGCAGGAACTTTTTAATGATTTGTTGTGCTCTGTTTTCATGTATCTTGTTGAGAGTTTTTCAGCTATGTTCATTAAAGAAACTGGAAAGTAGTCTTAGTTTAATGGTAAGCTCTTTTCTGGTTTTGGAGGCAGAAATATTTGCTTGAAATAATGAGTTTGGCAGTGTTTCTTCTATTGCAATTTCATAGTTTAAAAATTATTGACATTAGTTCTTTTCTGAAATTCTGGAAAAATTCAACAAGCCCATTGGATCTTGTGTTTTTCTTAGCTAATGGAGATTCTTTACTGTCTCTATTTCACTGCCTGTCATTGTTCTGTCCAGAGATTTTTTTAGTTCATTTGTTCTGTCTTGGTAATTTATATGTGACTAGGAATATAGTCACTACTTTTAGATTCTCCAATTTATTGTATTATAAGTTTTTTTTATTTTGTACTTTTTATAATCCTCTGCATTTTGGTCAAGTTCCATTATGAGTTCACTTTTATCCTTTGTGATTTTATTCATATGAAATCTTTTCAGTCTTTCTTTTGGTAAATTTGGCTTTTTAACAATTTTGTCATCTTCAATTCATTAAATCCTATAATTCCTATTTTTTTTAGAATCATCTAGCAGTTATTTATACAGCTTTCATAGTGCCTTATTGTTTTTAGATTATCCTTGATTACTTCACTACTCCACCAATTTTGTCCTCTTGCTCTGACACTGTTTCCTATCATTGGTTATTTCTGTTACCTGTGTATTGATAGAATTTTTATATAATGGATTTATGCTCAATTTTTCTTGATAATATCTAATTCTTTTCTAATCTGTTCATCCATATCTTCTATCATGTTAGTTCAAAAAGAGTTTTGTATTTTCTTTACTCTTCTCAAATATTTTAGAAATTAAATTCCTTATCTGTTTATATATGTATGCTTTAAGATAACTAAAAATGGTTTGTTTTTGTTTCTCCTTTTATTTCATCAAATATTTTGACATTTGACTTTTGAGCACTTCATCTATGATTTCCTCTGGTTCAGCAGTCCTTAAGTCACATTCTTTGGGAGGTAAGAGTTTTCAAAAGTTTCTTGTTACTATGTTTTCTCATATTTATATTGTTTTTTTCATAGGGTTGAGGATGTTATGATAGAAAAACTCTTGCTTCTCTAGAAACCACTTTAGTTGGTGTATTCTTCCCTGTGATGAATCTTTTGTTTTACTAATATTTGATGTTTAAATGCTTCTTTAGCCTACTTAACAAAATGTAGTTAGTCTTGAGTTCTGTGTTACCAGGACAGAAACTTAAAACTCACTTTAACAATTTGATCATTTTGTTCCATAACCCAGAATAACTTTGATGTAACACTTACGACAAGCAAGCTTGCATTTAGAGAATCAGGAAAAGAGAAAAGAAAAAAAAAGTATTTCAGAAAGAAAGAAAGGATAAAAAGAAATAAAATGAATACAAAGAAACATAGAGATATGAGTTTGGTATATTACGTTTACATCTGCATTGTTAGGTATTCTGGTGGAAAAGGCATACAAAAGGTTATTTCATGAATATTTAAAAGGATGAACAGAGAAGAAAGTAAAATTGGAGATTGGGTGAAGCTGTGAGAAAGTCAGAATAAATATGCTGATGCAAAGTTTGTCTATGAATTCTATACATACAATTTTTGCTGAGTGACACCTTGACAAACCTATTAAAATACTGTTTAAACTAAAGCACTACAGACTTCAGGGGAGGAGAACAAGAAGTCAACAGGAGGCTAAGACCTTCTGTAAGTCAGTACCATACACAGGCTGACTGAGGGAGACCCAGAAAACAGCCCTCTCCTGTGAGTCAGTACTATTCGTGGACTGTGGTGAGAGAGAGCAAGAAGTCAACAAGAAGCTAAGACCTCCTGTGAGTTGGTAGAACATGTGGTCTGACTGGGGGAGAGCCAGATGCTAGCCCCTTCTGGTACATGGGCAGGGAGATAAGAAAATCCAGCACCTTCCCTCACCCCATAAGCAACCTACTGATCTGAGGAAACACAGTCTGTTATGATAGCTAATGAGGTAAAATACAACTTAGTGCTTGTAGTGTTTAGCTTTTCACTGACTTTGAAAGACTGAAGCCAGTGGTCTGATCATCTATTTGGAGGATAACAATGCACAGTGTAGCATATATGGGGGGATCTCCTTCCAAGGGTGGTGGCCATTGTTGAGTCCCTATTATCTTGTTTTGAAGTCCTGTATCATTCTCATTGTTTTGTTTGGTTAAGTTTTGTTATATTTTGTCTTGTTTGATTTCGTTATGTCTGATGGCATGGGCAACTGTTTCGAGGATGGCAAGATATATTATGGTAGCCATTTTGAATTTACTGTTATCTTGTTTTGAGGTCCTGTATCACATTCATTGTTTTGTTTTTATTGGTTCTATTCTGTTTCTGTTTTGTTTGATTTTACTAAGTCTGAATGTGTGGGCAACTGTTTTGAGGACAGCAGGAGGCACTGTGATAGCCGTTTTTGATTTGTTATTGCCTCATTTTGAAGCCCTGTGTCACTTGCACTGTCTTATTTTGATTGGCTTTATTCTGTTTTATTTTGCTTTGTTTTATTGTCTGTAAAATAAAATTTAAAAAACAAACTAAAGAACTAAAAATTTTTATGTTTCCATTTCTCATTTGAAAACATCATTCATACATATATCAGGTGAAAGGAGTAAATAGAAAAGATGGAGAGATAGAGAGAGAGGGGGAGAGAGAGAGAGAAGAGAGAAGAGAGAGGAGAGAGGAGAGAAAAAGATAAACAAGTCTATTCTGTTCTATTTGTACAAAGGTCAGAATTTGATCAGTGTGCTCTTACTCCTATATTTCAAAATGGAGTAACTGACTTTTAGTAGTTGTGGAGTCTGAGTTTCAGTCCTCTGCATATCAATCCAGGAGGATGCATGTGCTTAGTGATGCTTGAGCAGGTTCCTTTCATATGGTTTTTCTTGCCTGTTAGTGAGTGTAGGAGCCTGGAGATCTTGACAGACCACTGAATCTACCTCACATTACCTTTTCAAACAATGTTTTTCTTGGCTTCAGTTGCACTGCTGTGGGCATGGCTAGCTGGAAGTTGTTGCCTCTGTCTTATGAGAGGATAAATTCATTCGTGTTGGAGGGGAGAAGGGCTGAGTGGGTCTCCAATCTTCCACCAATTTCTGAAGGGGTTTCCTCAATTTTTCTCACTTCCCTCTTTGATAATCGCTGCAACTGTTTACTTCTGCCCTTTCTAAGGCACTCCATGTAATTGTACTCTGCAAATCTGCTTAGGTATGCCACTCCTCATTGTCTCTCCAACCATGTCAAAATCTGTCTGGGTCTCACAATGGTCTATATTTAGCCCACACACTCACTGATGAGGAGGGATTACAAAGCTCAAAAGCTTTTGACTGGTGATAGGTTTTCTCTGTGTGCTCTGAGTTTTGCTGCATCTGAAAGGCAGGTGATAGTTAAGATACACCATAACTCCTAACTTACCATCACTAGGCAGAGCAGTGGAAGAAAACCTACTTTGACACTGCTCAAATCTCTTAATGTTCTCTTGATCGCCCTGGCCATAGCTGCTACTAACCACTGCAACTCACTGACCCACAGCTCTCTCAGTCTAGTTGTGTGTTCTTTTTCTTTTTCTTTTTCTTTTTTTTGGTTCCGTGTCCTTAATCAGGATTGTACTCTTGTTTCTTTCAAAATGTCCCACTTTTTCTAAGTCACTGCTCTTCCAATAATTGTCTGACTTCCAATTTTCATAGTGACAAGATCTGTGAGTATCTCCCTTGGAATACTCTATCCTTTAGTGAGAAGGGAAAAAGTATAGTTGGGCACTGGAGTGTGGTGACTAGATTATATGCCAATCACAGCAGCCCAGCTGTCATTGTTGAACTCAGTTTCTTCTGTCAGGCAGCTCCAATTTCTCTCAAGATGTTATGTTTGCTTAACTGAGGTTATAGATATTGTAGTGCTCAGTGGGGCTCAGCTTTTCTTTAATTAATCCTGGTAATGGAATTAATCTGATGGACTTTTCCTTCATGTTGCCTTTCCATTTTTGTGTCTTTGTTTGTTGCCCCTCCCCATTTTCAAGTACCTGTGTTTGCCACTGCATTTCTTCTGAGTGTCCCACATTCACTGTTGCCTTTATTTAACCATGGTTCTTTCCCTAGCTTTTCAATTTGTGTTGACATATAATTGTTCAGAGTCATTGTAATGTGTATAGTATTTCTGTTACACTAGTTCTAATGTCTCCTTTTAAATAGATGACTTTCAGTGTCTGAGGGCAGTGTGAGTGAATTTACAGGGCCTCCCCTGGCCAGTGCATTATATTCAGTTTTCTTTTGAGGTCAAAGTTGGTGAGAAAAATCATCCATTATTTTCTCAAGGTCTCAGAAGGCATAGTTTCTGAAAATAGCTTACTTGGTTTTCTGTAGTAGCTGTTGGTAAATGACTAGGGCTTTCTGCTTGTTTCTAAGGTTCCTATAAATCTGAGTCACTCAGAGCACACTGCTCAGCAGTGTCCTTTAGCCATAGGTGGGTGCATGGGGCTACCTATCTTCTTTCTTGAGATTCTGTAAAATAAACTACTCAAGAATTTTTCACTATTTCTTGTAGCTTAGTATTAATAAGCAAGACCTTTTGCCTGGTTTTGGTGTAGTGGTAAAGTGGGTAGTGTCACCTGGCAAACTCATGGACAGTAGTAGATTTGGTTCACAATTTCCTAAGCAGCTCTGTGGGACAAGGTTTTCCACATGAACTACCCTGTTGCTGAATCTGAAAGGCAGGTGATAGTTAAGATATACCATAGCTCCTAACTTACCATCACTAGGCAGAGCAGTGGAAGAAAAGCTACTTTGACACTGCTCAAATCTCTTAATGTTCTCTTGATCGCCCTGGCCATAACTGCTACTGACAAGGCCATACAGATACTCAAGGTACTGAGTTGCCCAAACTGCTAGTAGCAGCTACCCAGCTGCTTCACAGGACCCCAAGTATGTCAGTTTTAGGATGAATCCTATGGCAGGAGCCTGAATGGGCAAGAGCACAATATGAGTTTGACTTTCTTGGATAAATGCAGTAGAGTAGCAATCTAGTATTTTTCCAAGGTGGGCTCAATGCCTATGAGAGCTGTACACATCTCTACCAGCAAATGTTTCACTTGTCTGTAGAATGAACAGTGATTGTTGAGGGTCTTATTCTTACACTTTCCCAGCCAAATGAAGTCCCTCATGGTTTAGTATTGATTTTTAGTGATTAGACAGTAAATTTTGAGTGTTTATCTTCCTTCTTTGTTAAACCAGCCCGTACCTCCATGCTCTTCAAAGTGTCTCACACATCCTTCATTGCAGTAGGGCATTGTTCCCCTGACATACATAAATGAAATAGATGCATATTTTTTCCATTTTTGGGGGAAAATGTGCCAGGTTTCTACAACCATCTCGCTGATGTGATCTTCATCTTTCAATTTAATTTATTGTCTCTTCTCATTATTTTCTGTATATTATTCCTTTACACAAAGTAACAAATTTCTTAATTTTTCATCACAGATATGTCTGTCTGACATATATTCATCTTCCATATCAAATAGTAATGACACTGTCTACCTACGGGACTATATTTACTCAATTTAGATAGTTGATGCTGTATTAAATAAATAATTTTGCACTCTTTAGTTCATATGCTATATTTTCTCCAGAATTGTACTACTAAAACACCAAATTTACTTTAACAGTCTTCTGTTCAAGGTTGGCTTATTGACTTTTCTCCCTGCTCAGACAAAGTACATGACAGCTAAAGTTAAAGGAGGAAATACTTATTTTGGTTCACAGTTTATAGAGAGTTCAGTCCAAAATCAGCTGGCTCCCAGGCAGAGTTGCATAATAGAGGAGAATCACAGAAGAGAAAGTGTTTATGACAGGCAGAAGAAATGAAAACACTGAAGTACTAATCAGCAAATTATAACAGCAGCACTGTTTCTGCCCCTTAGATTTTATCCAGGCTACGCACACTTAGGGCAGGTAACATTCACACCCAGGGTTGGCCATCCCATTATCTGTACTCAGAATTATGCTAAACCAATCAGTGGGCTAATTTAATAATCACACAGTCTTCACTTCAGCATCACAAAGTTAACTTCAGGATCACACACTCTAGATCCATCCACCTCTAAAAAGCCTCACTTATGACCTCATGAGGCTTTGGAGGGACATCCAGACACAAGTCATAACAGAGGTCTTTAAGATTCTTATTAATTTATTATGTCAATAAAATGCAAATTATCCAACAATTCCCCTTCCTAACTGCAATATCTTACAGTGACCAGTATCATAATTCTAATCAAGCAATTTTGAATTATTTTATATTCTACTAAAAGAAAATCTCTCTTTTAACCCATTTTTAAATTGTATGAAACACATTAGTTATCTTTCAAGAACCAACCTTACTCTCACTTTCTTGTGAAATTTTCTCTTGATAATCTGAGCAGAATAACCCCATCATAGTATACTAAATATATAGTATTTTTCCACCACATTATAGTGTAAATACCCAAAGAGAATAATGTATTTTATTCTTCATTTTATATTCAAAGTTTAAGAATCATTGAACACAAAATAAATGAGAAACAAGGAAGAAAGAGAAAAAGATGAGGTAATCTCTGAGGTGTTATATTTATTTCTTAACCCCATACTTAACAAGTTCTCTTGATCCACATTCCAGCATGCCAATATTACTTATATTTGTGTATTATTACTTATATTAGACTTCTTGAAACTTGCATAAAGACAAAGGAATGCTTAGAAAGTACAAAATAATACAGTATTGGTTTACATTATTGGACTCAAAAAAGTAAATCTTTAGTTTCAACCGTGTTAATCATACACTTTGAAGAAATGTTAAAATTACAAAAGTCCTGTTACAAACATGTTCAGGAGGTGAAAAAATTAATCAGAGATAATTAAAGCAAAAGGCAGTCTGAACTCTTCTGAGCTTTGTAACAATTTGAGGTGTTCCACTACTGAAGTGTAACATGAAGTAGAAAAGGAGAAAAGAAAACAATTAAGTAACAAATAGTATAGATATTGATAAGGATATAGCTACCTATTCTTTTGTCCTTTCAAAAACATTTACTTAATACTAATTATTAGGTTACATGTTTATGCCTTATGAATACTTGTGAATTCAAAGATATTTATGATCTTCAATTTTTCCTCAAATTTTGACCAAAAAAATTATTGCTGAAAACTTTTGAATTTACCCTTCTGCATCACCCAAGTAAAAATTTGAAAAAAAATATAGATAATTTTCTTCTAATTTTAGACTAGTGTCATGAGAAAATAGTCCCTCAAAGAAGAAAAATCCATGACATAAACCTTAGGATTAAGTGAAGATAGTTTTTAGGTCATAACACAAATAGTGGTAACTTGTACATAGCACAGCAATTTCCGTGAGTTAAATAAAAGGATATAAAGCTCAGGAAGCAATGAAGGCTAGAATTTTGGGGACACAATTTTAAAAAAAAAGAAACGTCACAATCAGAGAGTGGGAAAATGAAAGAGAGAGAGAGACAGACAGACAGAAAAAGACACAGACACACAGTCATAGACACAGACACAGGTAAAAAGAGACCGTGACACAGAGACAGAAACATAAACAGAGACAAATGATGAAATATTCAATGTCTCCAGAGGGAATTTTTGCGAATCTTGAGTCTTTTGCTGATTGATGTTCTGTGGATAGATAAGAAAAGTTTACTTCGAACCAAATGAAAAATCATCATAAATAATTAGGCTGAAACATTGCAATGGCTCATCCAGAAGTTGGAAATAACATATGTTCTGAATGTTAATAATTAGCTCTAGTAGAATCTCTGGGAGTGTGAAGTCCTAATATGAAGGCTCAACTTGTTCCATGACAAAAGAAGCAGGTAATTTATTTTCTTTAACAACAACAACAACAACAACAAAACAAGATGTAAACATAAAAATGATGGCACTAACCTCATATAGTTTAAGTGCATAACAAAACAAGGTCCATCACTACGTAGAAAACTCTGAATACAGCAATGCAGAATCCAGAATGCCTGCCATTCTGTACCAAAAAATATAAAAAAAAATTTAAAAAAAGAAGCAAAGAGATCAAGACATGGGTAGAAAAGGAAGGGTAAGAGGATGAAAAAAGTAATTAAACTGTCTATGCAAGTGTACCATCTTCCCACACAAATGTAGACATTATGTACTAAACATATGTACTAATAAAAAATTTCTAATAAATTGAAAAGTAGGTCAAAAATAGTGGCATAAGATCTAAAAAGAGGACAAAAATCAATCAACAAAAATAAATGTAGAAATTGTGCATATGATAAAATTATTCAACAAGTTTATTAAAAGAGCTAATAGAAATAGTATCTGAGTGTTAAGGACGGTAAAAATGTTTTCATTAGAGATCTAAATTAAAATACAAATACAATATTTAAAATGAACATACTAGGTGGAATTAAAAGCAGATTAAACATTGAAGTAAAATATCAAAGAACTTGAAGGAATAAAAATGGAATTGCAAAAATGAAGCAGAAAGACAGAAAAATCACTGATGTTTAGGAGGAAAGAAAAGAGACTTAACTTTAATGAAATATTAAAATAAATATAGCCAAAATTTTATTAAATTTGTTTAAAAAGTAAATCTGTAGATTTCAAATGCTCATTGAACCACAAGCAGAATTTATCAATAATACTACAGCTTGACACACAACAGAATTGCTGAAAACTGGTGATAAGGAGAAAAGTATTAAAGGAATTCTAAGAAAACAGCACATTACATGCAATAATATAATACTTCATCTGAGAAAGTATTCAAGAGAGTACAGTACCATTCTCAATGCACAGGAGTAGCAAATCAAAGCTTTCTCCTAAAAACTGCATTTGCACACTAGGAAAAAAAAAAGAAGTAAGGGCAAACTAGGTGGTTTAAAATAACATAAATTAATTCACCCACACTTAAGGAGACCATAATTTCAAAATCCAAAATTTTTCATCAGGATGATTTCTTCCGAAGTACATGAATAAGAGACTATCCTCTGCTTTTTCTCCTTGATTCTGGTATTTTCTCTAATTCTGGCATCCACTGACTTATAAATGCATCATTTCTATATCTACCTCCAGTTTCATGCTGTCTTATGTGTTTGTCTGTGTTGTATCTTCTTTGTATAGGGACATCAGTCATTGAATTTTTAAAAAATTTATTAGCACCTGTTTGCTAATAATTATGTTTTCTGTAGTAGATTGATACATGTATATTACACATTTCAATTCCCTTCTCCCTCTTTCATTTTTCGATCTTCAGATTCATTTATTTATCTTATAAAACTTTATAAAGTCAATCATCATATATACAGATTGAAAAACAAACTAATAAAGCAAAGAACATGTAAATTATGTAAGACAATTGTACTTAGTTATGGTACACTTTCAGACACAACCAGAGTGGATAATGTATCACTCGATTTTAGATCATTCCTAACCCAGTTTGTTCTCACCTCAATCTTTGATTACTTTCACTGAAAAGATTCTATTTACAAATAAGATCATTTTCTAAATTCAAACCACTATATGAGCTCCAATAATATGCAAGGTAAACTTCAGAAAAGAATAATATTAACAAAGATAAACATATTTCAATGTAATACTGAGAGAGTTACATCAATGTCTACTTAGAAAAATTCAGGTCCAATTTCCATTTTAACATAAAATAGACACAAGATAAAATAAATTTACAGGATCCCTGGAAAGCATTTAAACTTCTGTAATATCCATGGAAACATAAAATGAAAAGACATATTAAAATGATAAGGAATTTTATAGTATTATAATAAATTCTTGCTCAGCATCCTCTTTCATGCAGCACAGCATGATCAGAAGAAATAACATCAGTTCTCAATTTTCTCAATTTGTTGGAAAATAAAAAGTGGAACTGATTTTTAATGCTCTAACCTATGTTTTTCCTAAAGAACTTGCCTGTCAACTGATTGGGTGTTATGGTTTATATTTAGTTGTCCCTCCAAAGTCTAATGCACTCACAGTTTGGGCTTTTGGGAATGATTGGATCATAGAGGTATGATGCTCATCAGTGGACTAGTCCACTGATAAATTTATAACTAAATGTGATTTTGGGAGGTGAAACCTGCTGGGAGGAAATGCCTCACTGGGAGCATGGCCTAGAAGGGATATATCTCCCCCTCTCTTCTCTTGATCTAGATCTCTCTGCTTCCTGCCACCATGCCATGAGCTCTTTATACTCTGCCATATTCCTCTACTGTGCTGCCTTGTGTTGAAGCCAATAGACTACATAATGAACCTCTACTAATTGTTAGCCATAATAAAAGTTTTCTCCTTAGAGTTGTGAGTGTACAATATTGTGTCCCAATGATGAGGGAAGTAACTATGGTTTTTAGAGATCACTTAAAACTACAGAATGCAGTAGTAGTCACCTGTATGATGACAGATTCAATGTAGACAAATAGGGAAAGAGGTAATGTAAAAAGAAATGCAATAGAGTATATAAGTCCCAAAGAGCAGAAGGTGTGACTCTATCAGAAATGAAGACATTTAAAATCAGCCATGTACAGAGGAAAATATAAAACTGCACATATATTCTAAAACAAGATAGTGGCCCATAAAATAACTAAAAGAACTTCAAAACTTTGTCCATAAATTATCATAAGGCTCAAAAGCATAGTTTTTTAAATAGGAAGGTCAGTTTATGCTACTCTTCAAGTCTGGCACATAAGGTATATTTTCAAATTCCCAATTGGAAAGCAAAATAAAAAAAAAATGACAATTCACACAAAAGAGCAAGAAATATTTCTCCATAAACCATAATTGAAGAAATGCATGTGTAAAATTGCTAGAAAAATGTAAAATATGGTAAAAGGGCCAAGAAAACAAAACAAAATAAAAACCAGAGGAAACGTGGAAAAGATATGAAATGAAAAGAAAATAAAAATATAGACAAAAGTATAGAATATAACAAATAAAACTAACAATGTTTAGAGATGAAAACTACAGAAACTGAATTAACAAATTCATAAAGTAATTCAATAACAGACTTGAGCAAGCAAAATGAAGAATCAGTGAATTTGAAGACATATTATTTAGAATTTTGGGATATAGCAAATAGAGACCTGAAGGATAATTAATAACATATAAGGGACTTATGAGACATCATCAAAGAAGTCAAAGTATGATTATAAAAAATTCCAGAATGGCAAGAGACAAATAAAGAAACAGACGTGTTACTTAAAGAAATATTACCCATTTTTTTTTCAAATTTGAGACTGTGCATGAGAATATGATTTTAAGTATTTCAGTAAATTTTAAGTAAGATAAATCTAAAATGGAACATAGGCACAAATTATAGTCAAATTGTCAAAATTCACTCAGGAAAACTTGAAGATATCAGAAGAAAACTAACTGATCACATACAAGGAATCCTCAATAATGTGATCAGATATTTTCTTGGCGGGAACTTTGAAGATTAAAAGATGGTGAGATATGGTTTAAAGTGCTGAAAGAAAAAATAATGAAAATTCTATTTCCATCAAGTCATAAGGGAAGAATCGTTACCAATTAAGTAAAATTAAAAGTGATCATTACCACTAGATCATAACTGCAATATACACCAATAGGAATCTTGCAAGTTGAAATAACATAAGGTAACATTTCAAAGCCAACAAATTTTAAAAATACTAAATATGGATAAATGAATAGGTAAATATAAAACTAGCATTAACATCATATTTGTTTGTAACTCATTATTAATTTTTGTACGATTTAAAGAAACAAAACGAATTATACAACTATGAAAATTGGTACATGATATATAAAATGTAATACATGACATAGAATATATAGAGTGTAAAGAGAAGTGTAAGAGGAGACATTTTGATTATCACTTGTTTTCAGCTAGTATATATTTAAAATGGATTATTATACTTTCATGATATTATATGTAATTTTTATGGTAATAAAATATTCTATGGAATATATACCAAAAGGAAGGAGAAGTTAATTAAAGTATGTGACAACAAAGAGTCAACTGAATTAAAAGCAAGGTAGTAAATTTTAAAAAAAGAGAAAGTATGAGGCATACAAAAACAGCAAAATGACAAAAGCATGTTCTTTCTGATCTTAATATGCTCATCAAAATCCAGATGTAAGCATATAATAGTCAATGGGATAAATGGGTTCTTTTGGAGGATATTAATATATGATAGCAGTACCAACATGAATGAGATTAGCAATCTCATGCAATAGCTAGAAAAACAATACCTGATTTCAAAATCTATCACAGAGTCATAATAGAAAGAACAGTGTATTGACACAAAAACACACAAAAATAATTGGAATATTCTAAAGTCTCTGAAAAAATACCTTGCATCTATAGCCATAACATCCTAAACAAAAATGTCAAAATGCTATGTTGGAAAAAGGCAGTCTTTCGCCAAATGATACTGGGAAAACAAGCCATCCATATTAATAAGAGTGAAGCTAGATCTCTGTCTATGCATGACTTAAAACTTTGAAATTACCTCATGAAAAAAGCATAAAAGGAACATTTCAAGATATTTATACAGAAGACAAGTTTTGAATGTGACTCCAACAATTTAGGAAACTAAAACAAGAATTAATAAATGGGATAATATAGAATTAAAATGCTACTGCACAGCAATTGAAGCCATCAATGGAGAGAGGAGACAACCTTTACAGAATTGCAGATCATTACCTGATATACTTCTGACCGAGGACTAATATCCAGAATAGAGAAAGAACTAAAAAACAAAAAATGAAAATAAGTAATCCAATAAACAAATGGAGAAATAATAAGTAGTCACTTCACAAAAACACCCCAAATAACAAGCAAATATATTTTAAAATGCTCAGCATCTTTATCCAGGGAAAGGCAAATCAAAAGTATGATTAAATTCCATCTCACTCCAATCAAAATGGCTAATATCAAGAATAAATAAATCCTAATGAAGATGTGGAGAAAAGGGAATCCTCATACACTGTTGGTAAGGATGCAAACTTCTACAGCTACTAGGCACTTCACTAAAAAGTCCTTAGAAAACTAAGAATGCATCTACTGTGTGATACATCTCTACCACTTCTGGTTATGTAGCTGAAAGAAATGAAATTAGCATACCAAAATGATGCTTTCAATCTCTCCTACATTCCCTGTTGGGGTAGGAATGCTTATCCTGTATCACTGCATGTTGGAAGTGTTTACCATTTTTATTTTATAGGACCGCACAGATAAGTTTGCTTCAAGTCTCAGAAGAAACGTTGGACTTGGACTTTTAAGCAAGGCTGGAAGCTTTAGGATTTTGGTAACACTTAGAGATGGATTAAATCATTTTTCATAAAAAGATGCACATGAGTATTTTGCAGGCAAGGAACAGAATGCAATAGTTTATATTTAAATGCCTCCCCAAAGCATTGTGCATTCATAGGTGAGGTTTTTGAAAGGCAAATAAATCATGGGGGCACTATAGTTATAGATGATACTAGAAGGTGGTAACTGGTCAGAAGTGTGCCACAGGGAGTGCGACCTGATAGACAGTATCATCTTCCATGGTTTCTCCCTTCTCTTCCTGCTTCCTAGCTGCCATAAAGAGAACAGCAGTAATCCATGCTGCTTCTCCCATAGAGCCAGTTACTTTAAAATGCAACTTCTAAAGAGGTGAGTAAAAACAAACCTCTCGTATTTTATTTTGCTGTTGTCAATGTGAGGTTCCAGCAGCAAGAAAATGGCTAAGATGAATGTTATCTTAAAATAAGGCAAACACAGAAAGTCAAGTATTTCATGTTTTCCCTCATATGTGGACAATGAAATAAAAGAAAACCTGAAAGAACAAAAGGGACTTATCAAGAGAAGTAAAACTGGATGTAGGGAGAGAGAGAGAGAGAGAGAGAGAGAGAGAGAGAGAGAGAGAGAGAGAAGCAAAAGAAGAGAGATGAGATAGTGTATCTGATCAAAACAAGACTTGCAAGTAAGGAAATCTTGCACTGAAACTCATTAATTTGCACAATAAATACTCACTAATGATTGTAATTTTAAAAACTATAATTTCAAAATACAAAGAAAGGTATTAAGGAAAAAATTGGAAGAAAACTATAAGACATGGAAAACAAAAAAAAATATAGAAAAATAAGTTCTACCTCCTATGATCTGAATATGTCCTTAAAATCAAATCTATTGAAATGCAATTACCAGTGTTATAAGTGGGGTCTTTTGGAGCTTATTGAGTCTTAAAAGCAGAAGTTCTTATGAATGAATGGCATTAGCAACCTTAAAAAAGGGCTGGTCAGTATGTTTTACCTACAACCTTTCTATCCTGTGATTTCACAGGGCTCAGAACAGCATCATGAGAGACATACTGTTCTAGTGTTTTTTCCCCTCAACAAACAGAAAATATGCCATGATTGTGAAATTGAGCTTCCTAGATTATGGAACTATAAAAAATGAAATTTTATAACTGATATTAATGTGTTGCCCAATCTTAGATAGTTTATTTTACCAAAGCAAATGAACTGAAATTCACTAATCAACTATTGAGATAGAAATAGATTAAAATTCCTAATCAAAAGATGTAGATGGACAAAATGGAGAAGAAAATAAAAGATTCACTTATATGATGTGCTCAAGAAACTTGCTTAAGAGTATAGCACTTGGTCCAGTGGACCCGTCCTGCACTTTTTCACTGTAAATTTGTACATTAGCATAATAGTAGCCAGTTGTATGTCTTACACGTTTCTATGAGGGATATAGGAAACAAACTATGTGTTTACCCACTTGGTATGATGAATGGCAAGGTGTTTACACATTTGCAGAAGTAAAGCACGTTATTTACACTCCATCTAACTGGTTTTGCATGTTTACTGAGCATCACAGAGGCTCCAAAAGACCCACACTACTCCAGCATTTTAAAAGAAAAGTTTTCATTTGAAAACTTTTTTTGGAAGTAGCCTGATTTAGAACGATGGCACATGAAACACTAGATTTGCAAGTTTTGGAGGAGGTCAAAAGTAAATCATCAGATTACTCATTCATGGATGATAAAGATGACATAACAGACTAGTGTTGCGGGTGGATGATTGTGATGATGAAGATGATGATGACTTTGATGTTGGTCATGTGAGTCAAAGTTCCTGTGACAGTGAAAGGGAGTAAAAATCAACTGATGTACACCCAAGCATTGCAGACATCCTTGACTCAGAGGAGGAAGACAACAGCAATGCGAGTATATATTTGATTAGTCAAAATGCTGCAAAATTGCCAAGCAAGCAAATTGAACAATCCCATGTTAAAACTAGGTCTGCAGATATAGCAGAAATTTCAAATGAAATGTTGCAATTTCAAAAGATAGAATTGTATAGTACAATCTTTGGAATTCAAAAAGAAATAACATTGACCCAATATATTGGATAAATAAATGAATAAATAAACAAATAAACTGATACTGCTGATGTCAACATTGCACCATGATGGAAATATTGACAGGGGAACCTCAACAAAACAGAATCCTGAGATGGAAACTTTCTACAACAAAAAGTTTGAGTACATGTTTTTGATGAGTTTTGCAGCAACTATGATGTCACTTGAAACACAAAGCATTGATCAATGGTTGTGTTTTAATCGATCCTAAACATGTGTGGCACAAATAGTATGAAAGCTTATGAAGAAAAATAACAAGTGCAAAATTTTATGGAGAAAATTTCTTGGAGGAGTGGGAGTGAAGTTCATAAGGGATCATTTACAGCAGAGGAAAAACAAAATGTGTCTTCCCAGGGAACTATGCAAAAAAAGTTGTGGTGCACATTGGTAAACTGACACATGAACAGGCAGTGTCACAAAGACCTATTATTACATATTTGATATTTTATTTTTTTATTGATATCCTATTTACCCTCTAAATGCAAGATGCACAGTATAGTAGAAAGCTCCTGAAAAAGCAGGAAGAGAACAGAGGTAGCAAGATTGCCACATAGTAAAGAAAATCTAAGCACATATGCTGTCAGTGCAGGCAAGACATATGCATGGAAAATGCAACTGTCATATGTGAAGACTGCCTTGGACCTGGCAGTTAAAGTAAAGCTTATTTTTGTAGTAGAGTTCTGTTGGTATTTTCATTGAAGTTCATATAGGAATTTATTTCTGATGTTATTGTTAAGGTTTTATAAACAAGTACATAGTTGATTTGAAAATTGCTTATTCAGAATTCACTATTTGTATTAAGAATTTAATACTGTATTTTATTGATATTTTACATTTTTTCTAAGTACACATTGCACACTATGATAACCTCCTGACAAAACAGCAAGACCACTGATTTGTCAAGTATGTCCTACAAAAAGAACAGGAAAGCAAAACACATGTCCTAAAAGTGTAAGCAATGCATGAGTGTGGAGCATGCTGTTGACACATGTGCAGACTGCCTTAGGTATGATAACTGAAGTAAAGATGATTTTTTGTAAAGTGCTGTTGGTATCTTCATTGTAGTTCATGTAGGAATGTTTCTATTATTTTTTAGACTTTGTACACCAAAAACCAGTTGATGTTGAATATTTTAATTTTTTTATAAACAAGAAATATTAAAAATTCTATACTTTTTGCAATATTTTTCTGTTAAGTATTCATTGTTCAATATAATAAAACTCATAAAATTAAACTAAATAATTTATCAGTAGAAATATTTTAAAGAATAAATATGTGTCAGACATACTCATATTTCTGTGCTTTTATGGCAAAATTAGTGTTATGATCCTATTAAGAGCTAAGGACATGCTGAGGTTGAAAGACAGACAATAGTAAAAATATACTATACAAATATTAATGAAGAGAATTATTTTATTATATATCAAACTATGAAAATCTGGAACAATATGAATTGTACATATTTCATCAATCTGTGTCTTTATAAGAGTTTTCCTGATTATTGGGGCATAACAACAATTTTGTCACAAAGGTGCATTATTATGGGTGTACAATAATCATGTTATGGAAATGAATACACACCATACCAAAACCTATTAGAGGCACTGAAAATGCCTCTGGAGAAAGTTTATAGTTCCATTCCAGGAAAAATTCCTAAGTCAGATTTGTTAAGTTCAACGAAGTGAGTCTTATACACCTTTGACACAAATATGCAATGTAAATCATAAAAAACACACAATAGTGTAAACTATTTTTACTTTTACAGTTACCTTAAAATGGTAAGGTATACAGCGAGTTACTTCCACACTTTGTTCACATCTAAGAATGTTCATATTATGAGGTCTGTTCATACCTGTGAAAGTTTGCAACTCGGATGTTCATAAATTGGGGACTGAGTATATCATAAATGCTAGTATTAAAAAGTAAAGTTTCAAAATAGCAACCTAATTTTACACTTAAGGAACCAGAAAAGAAACAACAAAGCAGACTCAGAGATTGCTGAGAGAAAAGTAACACATAAAGCAGAGATAGCTCAAATAAAGATTAGATAAATATTACACAAAACCAATGAAAACAAGAGTTAATTGTTCAAAAACTTCAATAAAATTGGCAAATACATACTTAATTCAAACAAGCAAACAGGAGTCAAATGAAATCAGAAGTGATTGTGAGAGTACTAAGGAAAATTGTACAATAGTTTGGATAAGCTATATAAAATGGATGAAATTTGGAGATACACACAATCTATCAACATAGAGTCATAAAAAAAGAGAAAATGAACACTTTTATACAATTAGTGAATTTGAAACCATAAACAAAATTTTGTCATAAAGATAATTTGCAAGACACTTAGAGAATTTAATACCAAACTTTCTAAATTCTTCCAAAGATGAAGATAAAGAAACATATCCAGTTGTTTAAGACTTGCATTAATCTGATATCATACAATCTGTTGAATCCTTTTCCATGGGATTCCCTGAATAATTCAGATTTTGGAGCTACAGTGTGATGCTATTGTAAAAGTATCTAAAATGCTAATTGTGAGGACAATGGGAAAGAGGCCCATAAAGCATGACAGAAATTCTTGAAGTCATCCTTCTCATTACAGTCCTAGAAATCTTAGACTTCTCATTAAAGTCTTAGTTCTCATTAAAGTCTTAAAAGTGCAGAATTTTTTAGGAATGTATCTCAAGACAGTATTGGCAAACTGCTCAGCATCACTTCTATGTTCTCCTCCTTGAATTTCAGTGATGTACTCTGTCTACTCTTGTGGCTCAAAAGAATATAGGCATGGCCACTGGCAGTGGCACACCTTGGTGGCATTCACATGAGGCAGGCATGCAGAATGCAGGAATTGGAGGTTTGTGGCAGTTTCTAACAGCAAGATTTCAAAAGAAAGCCTAGAAAGCAAACCACACTCCTTATAAAAGGTCAATGGCATTGGAGATTATCTCTGCTAGACTAATTAATGGAGTCATGGAAATGAAACCATAAAGAGAATCTAGCAGGGTAGAGAGACATTAGTGGCCTGTAACATCAGGTTTCTTCAGACACCAGCAACATGGACTTCGAGTATCAAATCTAGGTAAAGAAATTTACCTGCATCTCAGATGAGACTTTGAATTTTGCCTTCTTAGTGAAGAATGAGTGAGTTAAGACATTTTACTATTAGTAATCCTATCAATCATAAGTTTTATTATTAGTAATATATAAATATTTTAGGCCAGAGGGAGAATTCCGTGGTTTTCATATGGTTTGGGTGTCCCCCAAAAGTTCATGTGTTGAAAGTTTTGTACCTAGGGTGGTTAAATAAGAGGTAGTAGTGAGGTAGTAGGTTAGGGCCCATGCAGGCTCGCTGGATAATAGACTATAACCTGACAACTATGAAAATCCAGATAAAGGCTTGGAACAAGATGTGCCTATGTAACCCAGTTCAGAACAGATGCAACCAGGCAATTATAGCCAAGATGTGTGAGAACAACCTGTCGGGAACCAGATCCAGAATGACTTTATTGACTTCACTTCCACTGCTCCAATCTTGTGATTATGGTGTCTTCTTGTTTCTTCAGTGATTGTCCTGCTTGCAGAATGTATCTCCTCCTTTCTTCCCTTTTCTCCACTCTAACTTGTTCCTAATTCACTTTTCTTCACTCTTCCCCTTTCTTCACCCTTTACTTTTCTTCCTTTATGTAGAATTTTCCTTGCCTTTGAATAAAAGTTGTATTTAATTATTCACTAGTTGTCCCAGCCAATTCTTTGAGCAGGACAGAAATAGTCTGGAATCTTCAAACACCATGGCATCCTTGCCATCCGACAACATTAGGACCTTTAAAAAAGACCCCTAGTAGGAGGTAATTTTGTCTGTGTGAGAATAGCTCTTAAGAGATTAATAATGATGTCACTGAGTTAGTTCTGAAAAGAATAATTTTTATGAAAGGGCATGTCAGGTTCCTGAGTTTTTCTCTAGCTCTGTCTTACCATAGGAATTCTCCCTCTTAAACATACAATATTTCTACCATTGTGATGCAACAAATTGTGAGGTTCTCACCAGAGTCAAGGTGAAACTAGCACCATTCACTTGGAGTTCAAAAATTGTGAAATAATTATTTTTTTCTTCTTAAAAAACTCACTCTTGGATATTTATTATCACAACTTAAAATTGAACACTATATGGTCATGCACCACAAGAATCATTGTTGACTGACACTAAAGGGTTTGTACATTTAGCAAAATTAAGATGGTTATCAAAATTCTGTACTTCTAAAGGATAAGACAATAGCAGTATCTGAATACTAACAACTGTTTGCATTCAAGCAAAGGGAAAAATTAACCTGAATGTAATCTAGAGACCAGTAGGCTAATACCCCAATTACAAGCACTGTGTGTTCAAATCTGACAGGTGAGGAAGTTTGTCTTCTTTTTAGCTTTTATTTCAGTTACTAGGATACCACGTCACAGGTCTTCAAAGGATATGCCAAAACTCAGGGTTTCTGGGGAGTGGAATACTATTCATGACCTTGAGGACAGGGTATTACTCCAAAGGGTTGTTAAGATTGTAATATAGGTGGCTTTGGAAGATGATGCATCAAGATGAGGAGGACAATTCTAGACTCTTAAAATTTAATAGAATTGCTCTATCAGATTTTGACCTTGCCTTGAGCCAGTGAACCTTTTTTCTTTTACAATTTTGTGATGAAAATATCCATTGCATATGAGTCTCATTATTACATTTTCAACAAGAATAACTTGCCTGTTTTCACAGGTTCAAACCTAAAACAAATTTTTTTCTTGAAATGAATCATATTTCAAGTCTCATCCACAACTGGTTTACATAATATTTAGATTATATTTGGGACTTGAATTGATACTGTAATGGGTTAAATCTTTTGTGATGTTGACGTGGGAATGAGCATATATTGCATGTGAGATAGACATGAATTTTAGGTTCCCAAAAAGGCAGAGTATTATTGATTTAATTACGTTCTCCTAAAAATATATATAATAATGTCCTGATCATCAGCACCTCATCATATGATTAAACTTAGAGATAAAATCTTCAAAAGGCAAATAATTTGAAAAGAAAATTTTATAAATTTGAGACTAAGGGTGGCCTTAATCCAATTGGACTTGTATTCTTGTAAATAGATTAAGATATGTGAAGAGACACCAGACATGCATGAGTGCAAAGAAAAGATGATATGAAGACAGATGTAGATGACAGTCGTCTGTGAGGAAAATGAGAAACCTCAGGAAAAAATTTTCATGAAAACTTTGATTTCAGACTTTAATCCTTCAGAACTGTGACAAAACAAATTTATGTTGTCAAAAGCATTCATTCTGTGATACTTGGTACTAACACACTAGTACAGCCAGACAAAGACAAGTAAGATAATAGAACCACAGACCAACATCTCTTATGCATAGTGATACAAAACTCTTCAGAAAAATATTGGCAAACTGAATCTGACAGAATACTAAAGAGATTAAAAGGATTTTAAACCATGACTATCAGAATTTTTGAATATATTTTATTTTATTTTTTGTACGGGGAATTGAATTCACGACGTTGTGCTTAGCCAGGCAGGTGCTTACACCACTGAGCTAAATCCTCAGCTCCAAGAATTTTTAGTTAGAATGCTAGATATATTTAATACATAAAAATTTGTCAACACCAAATTAACAGAATGAAAGGAAAAACATGATTATCTTGATCAATGCAGCAAAAGCAACTGATAAAATTCTACATCTTTCCAAATTATACATAAACAAATATATGTTATTTCAATATGATTGAAATAGAAACTATATCAATATTATGAATACTGTACATAAAATTCAGCAGATACTGAAGCTTCTGTCACACTGAGTGGTTGAAAGACTGAACAAAGGTGAGGAAAAAGAAAGATGTTTGATTTTGCCATATTTATCCATCCAAAATTGGGAATTAAGGCAACAGTAATTTTCCAATGAAAGGACATAGATGACATATAAATTGGGAAAAAAGTTATATCATTATATATCATCTCAGTTGATGTGATACTTCAAGTTAAAAAAAATATAGTTCTTTTCTTTTTTTTTTTTTTCTTTTGCTTTTTTTGAGTCAGGATCTTGCTATGTAGTTCAGACTAGCTTTGAACTCATTCTGTAGCCCAGGCTGGTCTTCATCCCATAGTAATCCTCCAGCCTCAGCCTCCCAAGAACTGGGATTACAGGTGTGTACCACTATGCCCAGCTATAAAAACCACAAAGATATTACAAAAAATTAAAAATACTTTAAAAATTTAGAAAAGATGCAGTACACAAAATCAACACATAAAATCAGTCACCTTCTTACATTTTAAAAATTTCTAATTCACAAGGTAAAAAAGACAATAATTTTATCGATAATAAAATAAAAAAATTTGAAATAAAATTAACTAAGAAAAGATTTTTACAAATAGTGAAAGAAGGATATGGTGAAGGTTTAAATTTCAACAAAAACTTATTACAGCAAAAGACACATTTCTAAAAGAGAGCTCAAAGATATGGGGTTATTTTGAATATTTTGCTGGAGAATTAACAGCAATATGTCTTATGTTATAATCCACCCTTTCATCATTCACTGTATTTTTATCATCTTTCATGGATTGAACATTATGCAATTCCATCAAATTAAAAAACTTCAATGTGCATTCTTCATTAAATCTGGAATTGGTTTGCTTAATTTTGTTTACTTTTTGTTTCCTTTTTTTGTTTTTTTGTTTTTTGTTTTCTTCATTTCACATCCTGTTCTCATTGGTTTTGTTTTTGGTTTATTTTTGCTATGGCTGATGGAATGGTCAGCTA
Organism: Dasyprocta punctata; assembly: GCA_004363535.1. Lineage (NCBI taxonomy): Eukaryota > Metazoa > Chordata > Mammalia > Rodentia > Dasyproctidae > Dasyprocta > Dasyprocta punctata. Next base: position 40,666 of record RJWM01002650.1, read on the forward strand.
TTCTAAAAGTAACTAGATATAATATAGTAGCTATTGTTTTCATAGTATCTCTCTCTGAAGTTCTATGCCCGTTCTACTGCTTTGTTCTGATTGTTCTGTTATCTTTTGTTGCATTTCACTATCTTTGAAATAAAAATTAAAAAAAAATCTGGAATTGTGTGAATTTTGTCTCTTTCTAAAGTAAAAATATCTATGATAAGTAAGTATTTTTAATTAATTCTAGCATTGCAGCAGACAAAGAAGCACTATTAAAGACATTCATGAAAGAAGACTTTTAGAACTTATTCCTCAAAAGAAAACAACAATGGGATATGTGTGTTCAAAACAATGAGGAATATTCTGAGTGGTAATGCCAATGTTTCTTTTACTGTGGTATTTTTAAATTGAAGCATTCACTATATTAGTTGATCACAACTGATGCAATAATATCTTCAAAATGTAGTTGAAACAAAATAAAGAAGAAATAAATAAATGGAAACCCTTCCCAAGAAAGTACTTAGACATACTACAGGGAGGATTTGCCTAAACCACGTTTAGGCACATATAGTAGTAGACACTTTGTAAATAGAACAGTTTCAGCAGAGCAACAATTAATACACTATTTCTTAAACTTTTGAAGTGCAAATTTCACATTTGCTACCCACACAAACTGTGTTTATGTCATATATGATTCCAAACATAGCTGTAATATATTTCCTTTTGTACCTTTCCAAATTTTTAATTATTTTTCTCTATTCTATCCTCAACATTTACACTTTGGAGAAATGCATTTGGTTATGGGTTTATTTCTGAGAAAAAAGTCTTTACAACAACAACAAAAAATAGCTACTAGCTTTCAATAAGAATTCTTATCTGTGAACTGCTACCAAGTTGATAACAGAATGGCTAAAGTTTATACTGATGGAATAAAATATTTGTATTCCTTTGCTTAAATTTATTTTATCTTAGCCAGCTGTGCTGACACACGCCTATAATCCCAGCACTCTGGAAGCTAGGGCAAGCGGATCACTGCAAATTCAATGCCAGCCTGGGATACAAAAGTTCAAGACCACCTTGAACTGCATAGTGAAAACCTGTCTCAAAAATATATTTTATATTATATATTATTATAAAAATATATAAATATATTATATATTTTATATAGTCTCTTTTAACCAAAATCCTACACAAATTCTTTCATGAAAATCTAAAGGTACTCTATTTAGGAAAAGATTAATTCCATTGCTGGAAGATGAAACTTAGTAACTGGAATGGTATTTATAAAACATGGGCAGTTTTGCACCATTATTAGAAATCTGTGCCCAAGTGGATCTAGTTGAATCATTACCTAGATACTAATAGTATGGTTAATGAGATTACAATCTAGTAAATTCTAAACCTCATTAGATTTATCTGGAGGTACTTGTATCCAGAAATAGCTTAAAATAAAGTTATTTATAGAAAAACAGTGCAATTGTTTCCTCATAAATTTCTATAATTTGGTTAAGCATAGTCTTTCAGGTTTACAACTCAGGAAATGAAGAATTAATAATTATCCACAAAGTAATGCCTTTAACCCTCTTGGATGATGTGATGTTTTACTAATCTTAATAATATAGTACAAGATATATTTTACTTTTAAATTATTCCTGTTGAAATGATAAGATAAAGTTACTTAGAAGTTTACATAGGGTAAAAGGCAAAAATATGATACAGAGCTTCATAAACTGTAAAATGCTACTAAGTATATGTGAAAATTGTAGTCACTGTTAGTTTTGATGCAATTACTAGTCAAAAACCATGATTCATGATGTTTTTCTCTATCTTATTGCTGAAAGCAACGTGGCTTCATATAGAATTATAATACATTCAGGCTGCATGATGTTTTTACTGGTTTAACTATTACTTTATATCCTGAGGCACAAACACTTTATTGATTTAAAAAAATCTCTCAAGTATAAGAAATAAATTTGTGGACATAATCATAAAAATTGAAAAAGTGAATAAATGGTGAAACACATAATTTAAACTAAAATATATGGGCGTGCAATTTACCAAAAAAAATGAGGATTTTTATCTTTCTTGTGTTTAGTGTTAGACTCTATTCTTGAGTTCTTCATAGTGTGGAGTTCATCTGTCGATTGTAAAGTATCTTAGTGCAGAAAAAAATACTTGTTACTGACTGATTATGGCATTGTCCCATGTAGGCATTAACTTAGCATTCCAGACATTCAGAAAGTATTTTGTTTTTGTTGCAGCACTGTAAGAATTTGCAGTATTTCTTTATTGATTTATTATTTTTGGTACTGGGAATTGAACTCAAGACCTGGTGCCTGCTGGGCAGGAACTGTGCCACTGAGCTACATCTCCAGCCCAAAATTTGCGGCATTTCTTATCTTCAGGTCATTTTGTAATAAAATCTTACAGTAGGATAATCTGTTTCTGCAGTCAGAGGTATCATCCAATCTTTGAACAAATAATAATCTCGTCATCTAAAATTTTTAAGTTCTTGGTGAATTCTGCTTCAAAATGATAGGAAGAGCTGACACGGAAGGATTTAAAAATGACATCACTACGAAAGCTTGTCTGCCACAAGCCACTTATCCCTGTGGTAACTTTTCTGACACCTCCTGCTTAAGACCCAAAAGGTCAGAAGGATCCAGAAGCCCTGCTTTCAAGATCTGTATTCCTAGTGAAAACCAAGATCAAGCAAGCTTTTGTTCTTCTGCTGCTAGGGAGGTTTCTGTCCTCCCTGAGCTCACCTTAGGGCACCTGCATTACCATTTGACAGGTATACCACCCTGAACTCCCCATCTGGCACTGTCCTCTAAGAGGGTTGCACCCAGCGGCACCGGCGGGTGGCCAGGCACTTAGCAATAGAAGGAAAGATCCGCGGGACTCCCCCTACCCCCGGCCTGCCTCACTGGGTTAGTGAAAAAACGATGTAGCTCAGTGGCATGAGTGCCTGCCTGGCAAGTGTGAGATTGTGAGTTCAATCTCTGGTACCATAAGTAAATAAATAACCATTTTTTTAAAAACCACTACCTAGTCCATATGGTTTTAAATGGAAGAAAATAATTAGGAGGTTTGGAGTGTGGATTCTTTCTATTAACCTAACATGATACAATGATTTTATTCATGTTAAAGGAACTGGTGTCAATACTAACAAAGTTCAATGAGAAATAAATGATTTACATGACAAACTAACCTATACGTTAAATATCACGTTATGTCTTGTGTCTAAATGTCCTTCCAAAGCTCCACGTAGTCATAGGTGGGTGTTATGTTTTGTGTCTAGATGTCCACCAAAAGCCGCATGCAATCATAGGTGGGTCTTTTTTAAAGTGGCTGGATATAGAGTGTATGATGCTGGGATTGATTCATGGGCAATAATAGGATTAAGGATGGTAGGATTAGGGGTACGAACATTACCTGGCCCAAAGGCAGGTAATCTGTATAAGATATAAGGGATAGAATGAAGGCCAGTGAGCTCTCACTGTCTGCTGTCTTCTGCCTGCTATAAACTGTTTCTCCTCTGCAATGTCCTTCACTCATGACATCCTGCTTTAGAGACAGCCAACTATGAACTGAAACCTCTAAAAATTGTGAGCTAAATAAAGTTTTCTTCCTTTAAATTTGGGTGTTGGATATTTTTTCTCATGAATGAAAAAAATAACTAAAACAGAATTTGGTACCAGAGATGTGGGGATGTTGCTGTGATTGTAGCTGACCATGTAGTTCAGGAGCCTTTGGAAGTGTCTTATGGGAGGAGTTTAGAAAGTTTCAGAGATGCCACCTATATATAATACCAGCCCTGGAATTCCTGAGGCTGTACTTGATGGCAGATTCTATCAGAGCTCAGCAGAACAGAATGCTAATACAAATGCTGCTGATAAAGACCAGACTCAGGAGGCTTCTGTTGGGAAGTTGGACTGCATTGGTTGTTGAACTGCAGAACTTGTGTGTTATGCTTGGGAGAAAGTTCGTCCTCATTTTGTTCATGTCCAGAGACTTATCCTGAGACTGAGACTAAGGGTAGTTGGCTAACTAAACTGGTAGAAGATATTTTAAGGAAGTCTATTATTTAGTCCGTGAGATGGTTACTGTAGGGGGCTTTTAGCAAGATATATGAGAGTTAGGAGCAAAGAGTCAAACAGAATGATTTAAAATGTTGGCAGATTGGCCAGAAAGGAAGTACCAGTAAAGCCGTGAGCTGCAAAAATATAGCAGTAGATCTTGATTCCCAAAAAGGAAGAGAAGAATAGAAAAGATTGCCTTAGGATATCACAAGACACAGCTACCCTTCACAACCTCAAAATTGCAAAAGTGAAGCATATTGCCTTGATAAGAAAGCACCAGATAATCATGTCCCAGAATGGTAGTAGCAAATTGAGGTTGTTCCTCAGGATTTCATTCATAGGCAACCAACCCCTACAACCAAGAGAAGGAAGTCTGGTTCTAGTTGATGGTGGACCCAGGCATCATCGACATGGTGCTGATTTTAGGTTCATGCAGAATGCAAGAGTACTGTGGTCATGAAGTATTCTTCCCAGAATTCAGAAGAAGGCCAGAGATCAACTGGAAAATGCTAGGCAAAAAGCATTTGGTATTAATATAGATCAGTAACAAGGAGAATAATAAGAAGGTATGGATGTGTGACTTAGACCTCCTTAACACACTTACAATCACCTCATAAAAATATCTGTAGTGATATGTACAACAACCTCATACATATATCAGGATTATACTGCAGTCATAAAGAACAAGAGGACACAATTTCACCTTCTTAAGAGTCTTTTGAGGAGTGCTCTACCCCCAGTCTTCCTGGAATTTTGCGAAGTTGAGCAAGTTTCTTAACAGCAGTAGGTTTTTCAATGAACTGTCACATGCTAAATAGTGGACAGCTTCTTATAAATACCCAGGTCATACAGTGCTATCTATGTACTGAATCAACTAGCAAGGCTATGTGTAGCTTCATAAGTGGTTAGACAGAAAGGTCATTAATCGAGTTCTGGGACCTTTTCCCAAGACCAATACAATTTCTTCTAACTCAGGTCTATTCCTATCCAGGCATAGCCTAAAATGAGACTAGTCAAAGATACCCATGATACCAGGGGACAGTTACAGTATCTCATTTCTCAACTCAATTTTCTAGTAGCAGACAGAGTCTTTAAATTATTTTCTCATTGCTAATGTAGCCTGACTTTTATTTATTTTTATTTATTTATTTATTTTTTTTTTTGCGGCACCGGGGATTGAACTCACAGCCTTGAGCCTGCCAGGGCAGGCGCTTAAGCCACTGAGCCAAACTCCCGACCCTGGTTTTTTGAGGCAGGGTCGCACTATGTAGCTCAGGCCGGCCTTGCGCTCGCGTTGTAGCCCAGGCCGGCCTCGAACTCACAACACTCCGCCTACCTCAGCCTCCCGAGTGCTGGGATTAAAGGCGTGCGCCACCACACCCGGCTCTGACTTTTATTTTATTTTATTTGTATCTTGACTTTTAAATTTGGAAATGCAAAGCCAATGTTTTGGATTCAGTGACTGAACTTGGGAGGCTGAGAGAATTTTCTATGTATCTTAAATCTCTTCTCTTCCAAATAACATTATAGCGTCTTAAGATTATATTTACAAAAATAAACAAACTACTCACACTATTTCTTTAACATTGGAATGGTGTGCTTTTGAAACATTCAACAAATAAATTCTAGGCCTATCCCTTTCCCTGATTTTCAAATGGTATTTTTGTCAAACTGGAATTGCAGTTAAAAAGGGATCAGAGTGGGATATATAGATACTCTGTATTTAATGATCACGGTCTCTTCCTGCAACTAGGTCATTAAATTAATTGGTTGCTAAATGAGGAATCATATGTAGTATGTGCATTACAATATTCAGAAGAAATGGTCAAAAGAAGCTCCAACTTGATGACTGCTTTTATTTGTACAACTCTTAGTGAAGCATTGTAATATATAATAGAACATAAAAACTGCAGTACTCTACTGTGCTGTACAGTATAATCAGCAGAAATTACAGTACTCTATAAACCAGGTATTGTGTTCAAATTAAAGACAATGAGGCTCTATAAACCAGATGTCCAAAACTGTATAACAAAAAGATTGATCATACACATCAACAGTGGCTCTCAACTGTAAGTTCCTAAATTGTTAAACAGGTGGGTCATTAAACAAGGGATATCTGCTGTTCATATAACATATGTGTATGAGAATACCTTAAAGGTATTTTGGTCTTTGGAAATTCTAACACTTAGGAAGCATTCAGTAAGGAAGAGATAGTCAAAAGTGCTACATTGTCTAATAATCACTATGTGTTCTCATAACACTACTGGATATAATCTCTGAAAGCGTAAATATAATCTTTTATAAATACAAAATTTGACCTTCATGTAGGTTAGCAAATAATGCAGTTTTTGCTGGAATACTTTTATAGTTAAATGGAAAGATATTAGAACAAGATTTTTTCTCCCCCATGAAACAAGAATTTTGCAATAGTACATTAATTATTACAGAAACTCCATTAATATTTTGTGACCTGAATATGCATGCATTATTGTTTCACTATAAAAATGTCGTTCATGCTTTGGATTGGTCCAAATATAGTTTTATATCTCCCTTATAGATAAGCATCAAGAAAAGGATTAAAATAATCAATCGGCAAAATGCATGTGTTCACTAGATGAACTTGACTGAGTGCCATTTCTTACAAGGAGGAACTGGCTACCTCCCTCCTTGGGAGAGAAATGTTATTTACAGACAGCCTTGAGTGCACCATCAGTGCGTACGTCCTTGAATCTATCCAAGGCCGGGAATGATTCCTTCCAACCACATAGGCCTCTTGGCACCAAGTCATTTTTTTTTAACCAAGTCACTTTTGTCTGAACACAATACTTAAAAAACTGAGACACTAAATGTGGTGAAATATTTTTCTCGCTTGCTGCCAAAGGCTCCGTCTCATGCAAGATTCTTCATCTTTGGTGCTGTCTCTTGCCTCATTGTGTGGTATTATGCTATTTGACTATGTTCATATCTGCTGTTCTTTTATGATAAACTTAAATTCATTTTTAAAAAATCATTATTTTGCTCTTCTCTCTTCATGCAGATCTGAACCTCCAAGTGTTGTGGCCACAACCTATCTGTAACGCCTTGCTGTTACAACAGGATATCTCTTGACATCTATTGGACCTACAAGACACATAAACAACTGGAAAAATATATGGATAAATTCTTAAAAGTGCATAAAAACACATATGTATAAGGATGTTTATTGTGGTACTGGTCTAGTGGTAAACTATTCAAATATTTGCTAATGATAGAGTCATTAAAATTGGCATTTTTAATCATAAAGTAGAATGATATGCAGCAAATAGAAATATCTGTATATACTAATATAGAATAATTTTCCAAATAAATTATGATACATTTTGCAGTGTACGAATCAGTTTACAAAATGCTATATATGGTATTATAAAATATTCTTAAATGTCCACAAAGATTATCACAGAATTTTGTCACCATTTGTTTACATTGCTTTTCAAAATATTAACATGAAATATGCACATTTCTTCCTTATAGGTACATGCAACTAAAAGAATATAAATAATTGATATTTTGAAATGTATAAATAGTAATTCAATAATCTCATTGTACCAGAAATCCCTTGTTCCAGATTATGGGGATTTCCTTTTAAGAAACATGAATAAATATGCAAGACATAAATACATTTTTTGGCTTACTGGGTAGAAATGATGAAGCACACTACATTCCAACTCAACATATTATGGGAGCTAAAATGTCAAAAGGAATTCTTTAGAGAATAAAGTTTCGAAGCTGAGACTTAAAGTGTGCACTAATAACTTGGTAATTGTCTTAATGATTTTTAAATGGAGTGCGAAATTATCTGTTATCATGTCAATAAAGTTTAAAATGTTTTATGAGACTAATTTTATGCAGAAATCATGTCTGATATGTTCTCTACTAGTAATCTTTGATGCTGTTCAATAAATTTTTCTGATTATATTCTGAGAAATTGGTCAATTAACATTTACATTGAGTGGCATTTTCCTTTATTTTGCTGTTTGAAATTTTTTGATTTGTTTCTTAAATCTAGTGATCAGAGAAAATACCTCTCATGTTCACAACAAGCATTCCATTTAAATAATGCCAGAAGGAGAAGCACACAAAAACTAAAACATTTAGCTATGTTATTCAACAACAATGCTGACATAATAAATCAGACTTGTCCTTGTAACATGGATTCATTACAACATTCGTATGACACAAAAATCCATAACTAAAATAGGAAAACATATTTTATATTGAGAAATTATGTTATAATTAAAACAAAATTAAATAAAGTGATATATATATTTTTTTTCTTCCCTTCCTCATTGTAAGGTTTGGCCATCTAACTTTCTTCTCAATGAGATTTAAGTAGGGATAAAAATGTACAAATTGACAGCAGCTCTCTAAATGTGCTCACATTATCTGAATTTTCCTCTTTTCTCCACTGTGAGAATGGCATGTTTAAGACAGTGTAACCAGCTCCTTCCCTGTGAGTTCTTGTCCTGTGAACAACAAAGAACCACTCAACAAAACAGCAAGCAGTGGAAAATGGTACTTGGGATGCTTTATTAGAAAGAATAAAGGCAAGCCCTCCCTAGATAGGGGGTCAAGGACTCTAAGGAAGGGTCTGAATCCAAAAACCTATATGTAGCTTTTGCATGTAAAAAGACAGACAAAGAGGCAGAGAATATGCAAAAATATAGGTTGGCTGCTACTAAGCAATCTTCTTGTCATCGGCAGATTTTATTAGTTCTTTTTTTTAGATACAAAGACATGTTTATTACAATCATTTCACAATGGTAACATTATAACACATATTCTTAAGAACCACTAGTGAGTCTATCAGCATAATATTACATTAGACGTTTTGTCCCTCTGCCCCCAAAACTCATGCACATCCCTTTAAACAAAAGGCATTTAGTTCATCAGCAAGAGCTTCCAAAGGCTTAACAGTTTCAGCATTGCTGAAAAGTTCAAGTCCCAAATCTCCACTGAGATGTAAGGCAAACTCTTAGGTTTAAATTCCTATACAAATAAAAACTTAAACACTTCCAACACTGAATGACATGAGATAAACATTTTCATTCCAAAAGTTACAAACAAAAGGATACGAAGGATTGGGACCAAAGCAAGTTCAAAATTCAGTGGGGCAAATATTAAATCCTGTAGTTCCTTGTCCAGCCAATAAAGCAGTCTGTGACAAACAGTGAGCTCCAAAGGGCTTGAGTGACTCCACCCTTATGGCGCTTCTGGTGGTTATAGCTCCCATGGCTTGTCTCTTAGTCCTGCTTTGCTCTCTCTTTGCAGTGTTCCATAGAAAATACACCTTCCAGGCTTTCCCAAACTTCTGGTGTCTCCGCTTCACCTTCAGCTTCACACTCAAAGCTTCACACACTGCTCTCTCAGGAGCTCACTGTCTGGCCTCCCAGGCTTTCTGAAATTGAGGTGGAAGCATTGACATCCACATAATTCTTGCATCCTGCATGTGCCTGAAGCCAGCAGTCACACCACCTCCTTTTATTAGTTCTTTGTTTTCTGCAATCTAATTTTTCTCAATGCTTGACTCACTTTGCTTAGTTTATTTAGGTTCTTGGTCTATGTCCCTTTACCTCTTTTTCTCAACCCCAACTCAATAGTAGTGACCTTTAACAGCTGTTAGGGGAGCAGGGCTGTTATTTAATTGAGCTACTTTGAGCTGAGAGGGGCATATGCTGGGCAGCAGTCAGAGTTTACCACTATGAGGTCTATTTAAAGACCTTGAGTAGAAATCAGGAGGAGTGCCACGATTGAGTTTGTTTGTATAATCACTTGTAACTTTAAAGTTTTATATTCACAGGTTCCACATACCAAATTTGACCAACTGCAGATTGAAAATGTATGAAAAACAATTGTGTCTATAGTGAACGTATGAACTTGTTCTTGTCGTTGTTTCCTGAACAATGCAATGTAACCAGTTTTGAAAATTATTTACGTTGCCTTAGGTATTCTAAGTAATCTAATGATGATTCACAGTATGCAGGAGGAGATGTATAGATTATGTGCAGATACTACACCGTTTTATATAAATGGCTAGAGGACCTACAGATTTTAGTATCTGCACAGGTTCTGGAATAGTCACTCTTGAATAACAAGGGAACATCGTAGTTAAAATTTTTCCAGGCATCATATGATTACCACAGACTAGGGCTCAGATGCCAACTGAGGCAGTCTTATTTCAGAATTTCGTGTAAAGATAGTGTATCTCTATTTTGGACTGGTTGACAACAAAAAATACCACTCTTCTTTTGGGAATATATATAGTATCCCCTTTATAATCAAGAAATTATGTATGAATCTAATTTTGTGTTTTAAGATCATTTTATGTGTATTATTTATCTAAAATGAACATTATTTATTAGCATGCAAGTATTTAAATTTTAACCATAAGGAGACTGAAACTTTGTGTTTTTGGAAAAGACTTTTAGTAAAGAAATTAGAGGATATTTTTGAACTAAGATAGCTGCCATTCTGGCCTTTTAATTCATTGAACTATAGTAATGACAATCTACAGGTTTAGCTGGAGACTGTCAACAGGGGCCAGTGTAGTAACTGGAGTAACCTTTATATGGGTAGCCTAAGTTATTATCAATTTTAATCTATCTAGTAGCTTATAATCTTCTGTTCATTGTTTAATATCAAATGAATGTGAAACTTGTTTAACTAAAACTAACCTCGTGCTATATATATCGAGCTCAGATGAGGCTCCTCACAGGTTACTCTTGGGACCATGTACAAAATCTCTTGTCTCCTTCATCAATGTCATGTGCCAGGATGAGCCATGGACTTCCTTGACCATATGCCTTCTCTTGGAAACATGGAAGATATTTTCCTTCTTTGATGGCTCTCCTTTCAGTACAGCGCATTTTGGTTGACTTCCATCCTCTGGGGTGTGATAATCTAACTGCTTTGTGAGTTGGGTGATTCACTAGAGTTGTGACCTTGCAGAGAGTTCTCCACATGTCCTGGGTCCTTGTTAACCTTGAAGGACAAGGATCAAAATATTGGCTGTTTATTAACTCAGTTGTATTTTTTTAGCAGTGGTCTCCAAGCCTCAGTTTATGAATGCCCAAGAGGTCAGCTACACTAGTACTAAGTGGGAGCAGTAAGTTTAACTATCATGACTTCATCTAGATATCGAGCACTTTGAAATACATATTATGACCAGGGAGCTGCTATTTTTTAACATTGGTTGTTTTCACAAATAACAGATAAAGTTTTACAGGAAAAATTTGAAATCAATAGCAAGCATAACATTTTAGCATAACAATTAGGTTGACATTATGTTAGAATCATTGGGGCTTTTTTGAATCTCTAAACATGTATTTAAATTTCTATTTTTTTAGTATAAAATAACATCACAGAGAAGAACTATAGATTGTTATATGTAATATTTGTTTACTATCTTTCTTTATTTCAAAGTCAAGAGTGAGACTTTATCAATGTCTTGAAATCTTTTAGTTTAAATTGACCTGAAGTTTATAAAGCAAAATTTAAAGTTGCCTCTTTGGGAACAATCATGAACTACTGACAGACATGGTGGTGTACATATGCAATCCCAGCTCTCTGGAGGCTGAGGCAGTAGGATAGTTGCAAAGCTGCAGGTTCAAGGCCTACCTGGGCTGCATAGTGAGTTGAAGGCCAGCCTGAACTACACAGCAAGACCCTGTCTCAAAAAAGAAACAAACAAACAAACATTGAATTATACACAATTGTTTAAGATGCACTATGAGTCTTTAAGATCTTTGTCATGTACTTTAGGAAAGAGATAAAGGGGGAAAGCAACTAAAAGAGAGAAGAGACAAGTTCCTTTTTTGTCCCAAACTCAAAGCCAATAGATGCAGATCAAGTTTTAAATGGCCGGGTCAAACTAACAGAGACAACTGTCAAATTTTGATCATTTTAAATGTCTAAGGTCTAGATGCAAATCGTATAAAAAAGGAAAGCACATATTAGTTATTTTGTATATACTAAACTTGTATAATCTTAACTTTAAAGTTTAAATACAGCATATATCCTTTTTAGATATATAAGTTATATCATAAACTAATAGTTGTTTATTTAGGTTATCATAAACTGACTATTGGAAATATTTTATAAGCCAAATTTTAATTTAAATTTTATAACTCGGTTTTAGCTAACAAAAGTTTAACAGTGGAAAACACAAGAAACAATCTTAATACAATATAGAGTTTTTGGTTTTTAATCAAGCTTTGTAGGTTTAACCCATGGCATTTTAGTATTGAAGAAAGTCTTATTTAGGCATAGAAAACTTAACCTTTTAGTTATGAACAAGTTATAAATTTTATAATAATTTTATTGATAATGTATGTTGGGGTGTGCCACCATAAGTCTTGGGATGAAAATCAGTGATGTTACATCAGTGGATAATAACTGATCAAAGTTGTTCAGGTACCTGATCTTTTATCTGTAGAAAAAATCTTGCCCAGCAGTTCTTCTAAGCCTAATGCGTCTCTGTTTATTTTTCTTAACAATTTTTAGATGACTTATAGAAACTATAGCAGTTTTCACTTTTTAAAAATTATATATTACCTTTGACCAATGGAAAACTCTTAAATTATTGCACACACACAACAATAGACATTGCATTTATTTAAAAAATCACTTATCATGATTGGCTAAAAAACTGGATGAAAGAGAGTCACAAAGTTTAAAGACACTTTAGTCTTTGCAACTGCTTTAAAGTATCCCACTGTTAAGCTATGTGAACCAAAAGGCATTTGGTCTAATATCATAAGTGTCTGCTTCTCTATAAGCAAATTTAAGTAGAACATATATCTGAAAATTGACACATAGAAATGCACACATTAAATCATATATAACCTTTTTGTTACACATGTTATATCATATATAACCGTTATGTTATCAAGCTTTAGCTTTTGCTTGTAAGTCCCAAGTATGCCTCAAGCCCATTAGCCCTCATCTTGTAACGTTTTAAGTGAACTTGGCTATGCCACAAAACGTACATAATCAGTTTATTACCAAAGACCAGAAGAGCGAGAAGTTTATGAGGGCAAAAATAAATGAAAAATAAAATGATATGAGCTCAAAAATCTTTAATAAAGCAGTTATAGGTACATTCATCAGTTTAACTGGACAAAGAAAGAAACACAGAACACACAAAATTTTTACTTTAAGCACACTATTTTAAGTGTCCCTCATAGTCCTGATTAAAAAAAGGGGGGCGGGGCTTCCTAGAGCCAATGCAGTATTCTAATGTTTGTGAGTTTGGTACTAACATTTTAAGAGAGAACAAGGTATTTTAGTGTTTTGAAACGCACATGCATTTTATGTAATTTCTTACAGAATTAGCTAAAAAGAGCAAAACAAGAACCAATAATATTTGTTGAAACACTAAGCCCTTGTTTTGCATTTAAATGAAATGTGTACTTGGCTGTACCTACTTACTAAGGCCTCTACCTTATCCATACTTCTGCTATAAGACAAAAGCCAATAAAAAGAAAGTAAATCACATGCTTTGGTAACTTACTGACAGAAACATTTCATCCCCTTCACTAATTTTTTTAACAGAAGCAGTGACAAGCTAAAACTCAAGGGGCAAGGCAATATACAAGGTCACAAATATGAACAGATGGGGATCAATGAGAACTTTCTTTGAAAGCTGCCTACCTTGCTCACTACAATGAAAATCTCACATGGCTGTGAACTGGGATGAAAAGTGGCATAGCTAGGTGACATTATTTAAAACCCAGTGTCCAACTGCAAAAACCAGCCACGTGGCTCAACAAAATAGTTTACAAACTTATGATGCAAAGTGTCTAGTCCACATACTAAAGTCTAAAGCTAGAGTCATGTACTTAGGCCTCCCAAAACCTATAAATATGTCATTTCAGTTCACAATTCTGTTCTCAAGAGATTTCTCGGTGATCTTAATTCAATAAACCATAATGGATATTTGAGAGAGCTGTTTTCTTTATTCTCCTATCCATGTTGTACATATGTTCAAAGAAAAATTTATAAAACAGATGGTACTCAAAACATTAATTTTATTACTGTGATATCTTATATTGGGAAGTGAAGCTTAATCTGTGGTGAAGGTGACTTCATTTCACTGATTCTGTGAATTAGACATGTTTACTTATAAAGTCATGCTACTGGCAGACCATACATTTCCTTTATGGGAATAGGCTTATTTTCAATTTATAGAGGACAGAAGAAAATGTCTGCATTTCATAGATATGAAAAATAGAATAAATACAATACCAGGGATGCATTCTATTCAAACTCTGCAATATGATTAGACTACTCTTCTTCCCCTGGAAAGGAATAAATTTGGTAACAGATGAATGTAGTTTTCTCCATTATGAAAGACAATTTTAAAATTTTTCCACCTAACAGCTAATTAAAAGAATTCCTTGTAATCTATGTCACATTTTCTTCCCAAGCTGTACCACACTGTTTTAATCCATGACCAAAGCTAGTTAATATGGTACTATAACCATCAAAGTATCACAACACTAGATTAGAAAAATTACTACAACATAGAACAATATGCAATATAACAAGTTAAGAAACATGGGTTCTGTTCATAAATAATACAAAAAGTGTTATTGTCTGAGTTTCAATTTCCTTAATATGAGGATGAGGAAAGACTCATGTATACAGATAAATCTATATACACTGGATAAGTGATTCTTAATGGGGAGGAGGAGGCGTAGCTTTCTAGGTAGAGGAATGACAATTTTTTCCCCACAGAATGATAAATTAGATACCCTGTGAGGAAAAAATAAATAGCAAGCTGAAATAGAATTACAATCACTTATTTTTAAAAGCACAAGTTAAAGATCTTCCCAAAATACAAGCTTAATAAGAAGACTTTACTAACAATTCTAAAAAATGTTAAAGTAATCAATAATAATATTTTTTAAAAATTGTCAAAATTGACAAAAGAGAAAAAGTTATGCAACTAATTTTATAAAACAAAAGAAATTTTATATCAAAGTAAAGAATTATGAAGAAGAAACTTCAGAAGCCTATTCCACTGATTGAAATATATTGAAAAATTTTAGTTTTAAAGCATTAGCAAAATTAAACAATACAACACAAAGACATATTGTAAACATGCTACATTTATTCTCAGAATACAAGTTTACATGCATGCCTGTAATTCCAGCACTTCAGAAGCTGAGGCAGGAAGATTGCCATGAGTTCAAGTACAGCCTGGGCTACATAGTGAGTTCAAGTCTACATAACCCCATCTCAACAAAAACAAAACAACAAAAAAGATGTTAAGATTTATTAATATGATCCATTACAAGATTACAAATAAAATACTGTGAGTATCTCAGTACACAAAAGAATTAATAGAATTGAGCCACTCTTCTTAAAAAGGTCAAAGTAGAAATAGAAAAAAATATTGCTTAACAAAACATATATACTAAAACTGTCTATAACAATGGTATTGGTGAAAAATTATACTGGCTATAATCAGGATCAAAATAACAGTTCTATAAAACTAACATTTTGCTCAGGATTTTACTAGAAGTACTATCCCAGTCCTTAAACCTAGAAAAATTAAATTAGATTAGATTTTCAGTGCATACTTCCAAAAAAGAATAAACAGCTTTCATTCTTGTTCATGATATAACAGAAGAATCAACAAATTATAAAATTGTAAGCAATATGAATAAATTACACTATATAAAAGCCAATTAAAATTACATATCTATATGTCTTCAATAATTATAAAATGTTATCTTAAAGTTATAATTGCAATAACAAAATTAACAGAAATAGCAATACCCACAACAGTAATAAAGTACCTAGCAACAAGTACAATAAAGTATGTTTCAAAATTTGGGTAGAAAATGTTACATTTGAATATTATTTTTAAAATTATTATTAATAAATGAAAACATTATATTTCTATATAGGAAAACTCAAAACAATAACTAAGTAACATTTTCCAAGACTGATAATGGATTCAGTGACATTTGTTTGTGAAACTTGACAGCTACTTTATATTTACATGGGAGAACATAGGAGACATATTAACCAAGTCACTTTTAATATAAACTTTAGTGTTACAACACCCTGTTTGATAACCTATAATAATGTAAAAGATGCAGTAATTCTTTAATACATAATTGGAAAGAACCCAAAATATGCATCATGTGTGCATGTATGCAGGCTGTAGATAACAAATTTTACATGAGACATTATTGGAAAAAATTGTTTTAAAAATACATTTGCAATTTAATTGAAATAATTTTATTTAGTTATAAAACATAGAAACTGTGAAAAGGTTATAAATAGAGTAAACAGAATATAATGTCCATGAATTTTGTGTAATATTTCTTAAACCTGCATATGAAATTACAAGATTCCAAACAAAATATACTTAACATAAAATATGAAATGCAGTACTTCATTATAAATAAGTATGGATGAGGGATATTTTGTGTACACATAAATTAGTTTCTCTGTATGTGTGAGAATCTGTTATGAATCACAATGCAAAGTCATTGTTCACTATGAATCACAGTAAAAACTACCGGATATCACTAGACATTCAAAAAGTTTTTTGGGACAACCATTAATCTATATCAGAAAAAGTGAAAAAATAGGTATTTTCTTAAATGTCAGTTATAAAATTTATTTCAAAAATGTTATGAATTTAAATAAAAGCAAAATTATTCAACTTGAAGAATAAAATAAATGAGAAATTTATGCATAAAACAAACATAAGCTTTCTAAAGAAAGATTTGAACTAAAATAATAATTTTATAAAAGATAACAAAAGAAAGAGATAAGAAACCAGAAAAGTTTTATTAATAAAAATTAAAACCCAACAGCCAGGCGTGGGGGCGCATGCCTTTAATCCCAGCACTCAGGAGGCTGAGGTAGGAGAAGTGTGATTTCCAGGTCAGCTTGGGCTACAACGCGAGCGCAAGGCCGGCCTGAGCTACATAGTGTGACCCTGCCTCAAAAAACTAGGACCGGAGTTTGGCTCTGTGGCTTAAGCACCTGTCTGGCAGGCGTGAAGTTGTGACTTCAATCCCCGGCGCCGGAAAAAAAACAAAAACAAAAACAAAAACAAAAACCAACATATATGTATGCGTATGTATGTATCTTGAAAAATGTAAACATGCATTATACACATGTGATACAACCATTGTGGGAATTAGTATGGAGATTCCTCAAAAAACTAGAATCAGAAATTTCATTTGACATAGATATTTTTCTAGGAATCTTCTCAAAAGTGTTAACACACATCATATCATAGTCAAGTATACCTTCTCATATTTATAAGAGTGAAGTTCATAATAGCTAAATCTTGTAAACAGCCTATATATACATCAACAGATGAATGAATTAAAATTCATTACTTATGCACAATGGAGTAGTACTCTGCCATAAAATTGATAAACCTGAATCATTTGTGTGACAATGGATGTACCTTGAGACCATAATGTTAAGTGAAGTAACTCGCACACACAAGATTAAGTACTGCAAGATTTACTTTATCTAAAAACTCAGTATATATAAAGACAAATATATATTGAAATATATATGAAATTAGATACAAGAGAGAAAAAAAGAGAAATACAAATATTGTAATCCAGTACAGATAATGTATCTGGAAGTATACCTTGACTTAATAACATGTTCTTACATGGTTTATATGTTCTTCAGCCTGTTAGTCTGGTTTGTAATCTGGATACATGATGATTAATGTTTTAACATCTTATAAAACGAATAAATAAATCTGATGCTGAGAAAAGAAAGGGGGGTGGAAGGGGGAAGAAAGGAATTGAAATGTGTTATGTACCTACACCAATTTCTTACAGTGAATGTAATCATTATGTACTGCAAATACATACTAAGGTTAAAAGAAAACAAAAAGCCTAAAAGTAAAATTTTAAAAAACGAAACAGGCAGAATATTTGGAAACCAGCATAAACAGAACTTTTAAGAGGTGAAACACCAACAACATAGGTGAATCTCTTAAGATAAAATTAAGCAAAAGAAAGCAGACGCAGAACAATATAAACTGCATGGTTTCTTTTATATTAAGTTCAAAAACTATGTAATGCAGAATTTGTGCATACATGCAACTATGGCAAACTTAGTAGAAAAACAAAGAAAACACAAACAAAGTTTCAGGAGAATGATTCTATTGGATTTGAAAGAGAAATTTAATTTCAAAGAATAAATAGGAGTCTTCAATAACTTTATAATATTATTCTGAATGAACAGTTTTTACTTCAGTACTGTTTAAATTTTACACAAGGACATAGATAATGTGATACATACATATTATCATACAATACATTTCATAAACATTTTTCAAGTATATAGTTATGCATATATAATATGGGAGAAAAATATAGATTATAAAGCCCCTCAATCCTTCATACAAGTAATAATTTGAGTAGTAAAAGTTCCATTGTTAAAGAATGATAGATCTAGCCACACATAATATTGTTAAAAGACAAAAGTAAAGCACTGTGTTTTTATAACCCGGGAATTCTATAAAAGCCCTACAATACAGGTAAAAGAGTGTTCATGAGCCTTGAAATAAGGAAGACATTGTAGGTCAGAATTATCTTAGAATTGTTTTCTTCATGAAAAATAAGAGTAGATTAAAACTCTTTCCATATATACAAGGCAGCCGAGATACGGCAGTAAAGAAAATATGTAGCATTAAAGACAGTGACCATATCAAATGAACATAAAATTATATCAAAGAAGCAGAAAACTATTATCCTGGTATTAAAGAGCTATATCCCTATAGCTATTTTAATGACCCTTGGAGAAAAGCAATACCCTTACAAACACAATTAATATAACATCTAAGAGGAGAATTTGTGCTATTAAGTGCAAACGGACCTAATTATCTGTGACTAGTATTAAATACTTACAGGGAAGGGGTCAATTCAAGAAATCTGCCATGGAAAACAAACTGAAAAGATGGAAACAAAGTATTCCACGATTGTGATATCAACATTTTTATGGCCTGATATGGTGCTCTAATCTCTAATGAAGAAAAATTGTTACTCTGTACTAAAATAGCATTCTTTAATCCTGTAACTTTTCACGCACATGTTATGGTATATTCATGTATTTATATTTCACTGTAATTTTGTATATTATGTAATATTATAATAATGTTTTATATTTTTAATCATTTTCAAGTAACTCATATTTAAAATACAGTATTTAAAAACCAATTTATTACTATATTAGTAGATGGAATTGACAGATATTTCAATTACTTTACAATTGTCCTATAAAATTTGTAACACCAAGAATTCATTGAAGTGATGGGCTTAAAATGTGCGACACAAAAAGTCTTCTGAGAAGGGTCGCAGATCAATAGCACAAAATTCTATTGGTTTAGAAAAAGAAAAGCAAACCAAACCCAAAGCAAACATAAAGGAAGAAAGTATAAAATGTTACAATGGAGGTGGGGAATTTACCTCAGCAGCATAAGTGCCTGCCTCTAAGAAAAAAAAATTAGAATAGAAATAAGTGAATCAGAATTAGAAATGAAAGAAAGTGAATAACTACAAATTTTAGTAAATAAAAAACATTATAGAAAAATAAAATATTCAAATGTATGCTAATTATCTTATTTTCTCACTGCTAGGACAAATACCTGACACCCACAAGGTAAAGGGGAAATCTTTATTTTAGCTCAGTTTGTAGAGGTTTTAGTCCATAGTCAGATGCCTCAAAGGCAGAAGAATATTGCCTAGGAGCAGCACTTCATGGCATGGCAGACAGCAGCAGCCTTCCTTCTGCTTTCACTTTTAATTCTGTCCAAGTTACAAACCTACTGAATATTGCCACTTTCACCCAGAATAGGTCTTCTATTTTTAGAAAATCCATTTAGTTTCACCCCAAATTATGCTAACCTAATCAATAAAGGGATCCAGCATCATACCAGTGATCTAATCTCTCCCAAAATCCCAACCTGGGAGTTCAAAAAGGCTGTGGGAGAGATCTAGATATAAGCCACCACAACATTAAATTAGATAACTGGTATTAAGTGGACAAACTCCTAAGAAGACACAAATGACCAAAAGTGACTCAAGAAGAAATAAAAAATTCAAATAGACATATTATAATTAAAGACATTGAATTACAATTCAAATAACCAGCATGGAAAATAAGCCCAGGTCAGCATACTTTCATTGGTAATTTTTCTAAGAATTTAAAGTATTAGCACTAATCCTTCTCCAGTTCTTTCAAAGAGCAAATGAGGTACGAATACTTCTCAATTCATTCTATGAGTATAATATAGCTCAAAAACAGAAAACAGGAGGATATTTTATCAAGAAAAAAGTAAGAAAGAAAAAGAAAATTGGACACTAGTATATTTTATAAATACAGAAGCAAAAATCCACAGCAAAACACTATCAAACAAAAACCAGCAACATATGAAAAAGATTATACAATCCTTGCAATACATGCATTGAACAAGTGAGATTTACGCCACTTGATTAATACAACTGAAAATCAATGTAATTTACTCTCTTAATGTGTTTGTGGTGCTGTGAAAAGATATACAAGACAAGGTAGTTTTACAAAATACAGAAATATATTTTCTCACAGTTCTAGAGTCGGAGAAGTCCAAAATCAAGGCACCAGCATTTGGAG
Organism: Dasyprocta punctata; assembly: GCA_004363535.1. Taxonomy (NCBI): domain Eukaryota; kingdom Metazoa; phylum Chordata; class Mammalia; order Rodentia; family Dasyproctidae; genus Dasyprocta; species Dasyprocta punctata. The sequence goes on from RJWM01002650.1 coordinate 61,407, forward strand.
TCTGATGTGGTTCACATTGTTTTATGAAGAAGATGATTTGCTGCTAAGTATTTGCAAAGCAATAGATGTATAAGAAAGTTCTCCTTTCTAACACTACCCATTTCATAAGGGTGCTAACTTAATTCATGAGGACAGAGCCCTCATGACTCAATCACCTCCCAAGCACCACACATCTTAACATTGCTGCATTGAGCATTAACTCCCAACAAGAATTTTGGAAGATAAAAACAATCAAATTGTAAGTTAAGCCATATCAAAAGAATAAAAAAACCCTACATAGTCATCTTAATAGATACTTTTATCGTTGATACACTGTGTCAATTTGAGAAATTTAAAAGTTTAACTGAGAGACTAAGCAGGGAGTCAGGATCCTTACGTTGTAAATACTCTCATCCTGTGCAAGAGGAGATCACAGAGATTTTGTGAGTGCTACACCTGCCCTGGAGGGGAGGGGGTGTCCTGTGTAAAATATAAAGAAGGAGAAGACGTTTGCTCCCCCTTTTTGCTCTAGCTGCTGCCTTGAAGTGTTGCCCCAGTTCCATGCCACCCTCCTTCAGAGCCAGCTGGTTATGGACAGAAATCTCTAAAAATAGTGAATTAAATAAACCTTTCTTTCCTTCATTTTGGGTGTTGAGTGGTTTTATCCCAGCAACAAGAGAAAAGTAACCAAGACAGATATAGAAAAAATTGATGAAATCCAATACTCATTCATGATTTAAAAATTAGTCAAAAACCTAGGAATGGAAAGAGAATTTCTAAATATGACATGAAGAATTTATGAAGAAGCCACAGGCAGTACCTTACTCAATGATAAAAGATTAGGAGATTAAGAACAAGGCAAGTTCATAAACAGATGAAAAGATAAAGAAAAGAAAATTTTTATACTTAAGGGTATTCAGCTATAAAAATCTAAATATGAAATATTGCTTAGCTGTAAAAATAGAATTTAATATATGGAATGCAGAAACTGGGGATATAGCTCAGTGGCACAGGGACTGCCTGGCAAGTGCAAGGTCCTGAGTATTATTCCCTGTACCAAATTAATTTAAATGAAATTAAATGCAATTAAATTAAAATATGGAATGCAATTCAGATGCAAAAATATAAAAATTCTTGGCATATATGACAATATGGATGAACCTAAAGAACACTGCTTCAAGAGAAAGAAGCCAGGATCAGAAAGACAAATGCAACATAATTCCACTTACTTGTGGAGTATAAAAACATAGGTCTAAAAGAAGTTGACTGGTGCTTACTAGATATTAGTGGAAGGGTGAAGCGTGGGGGACATGTGGATTAAAGGATGCTAATTTTCAAGTAGATAGGCGTAATTACTTCAAGAGACATACTGTAAAATACAGCAATATTTTATGTTGTTGGAAAGTGAAAAAGTGGTTGCTAATTATTTTCACCACAAAATGATAACTACTTAAGGCAAAGTATATGATAATTAGCTAGATTTAGTAAATCTATAATGAGTTGCATACTTGAAAACATCATATTTTACATGATACATACTTTGTTTTATCTTTCAATATAAATCCTTTTGAAAAAGCAAAATATGCACATGTAAATTTACCACTGCTGCATCTATTGTACTATTAGTTGTAGCCAAGAAATTATTCAATAAAATGAAATAAAACACATCCAGATTGAAAAAAAGGAGTAAGCTCTTAATATTGATGGTATCTTTAATATGGAAAATCATGAGGAATCCATAAAAATAGTTTGAGCTAAAAAGTAGTGTCAGCAAAAGTACATAATACAACATTAATATAAAAATAAATCATGTATCTTTGGAGTAACAATGAAAAAATTGAAAATGAACTTAAATAATTACATTTCTAATAAGATAAAAAATAAAGTAGGAACAAGCCTCACAAAAAGTATAAAATAGCATTGAATAGATGATAGAACAAACACAAAGAGAATCATAGGGAACAAAAGAACATAGTGCCCATTAAGAAATAGAGAGCTATTTTAATTTCCTTCCAAAGTTAGTTCCAAATTTGCCCTGCTCTCTTGTTTCCTATACTTTCCATCATTCATATTTCTTTCATGACCATTTATCTCATTATTTCTGGCCTCAGCAGCTAGAAGACGATTTTGATAAAACTGCGTACCACATTATTTCAATAAATTCCTACTTTGTCTGAAATAATGCAAGTAAGCATTAGTTCCTTGTAACGAACTCATTGCTGAGAGTTAGGTATGTGTATTACTTGGCTCCCAATTGACAAGTATAGACTTGTGCTGGATTGGAGCAAGTGGGAAGTAAAACTATAAACAAATAATGCTATCATTTTATTTCCTATGATTGATGTGATGAGATAGGAGTGGTTTACAGATTATGTCTTCCTTTCAAGGATAAGCATAATCATGAGTTCCCTCCGAAATGTAAATTTTATGGAAATGTGTATTATTTGGAAAGAATTAAGAATATGCACGACATTTTATTATCAGTTTCCTCATAATAAAGCAAAAAGAAATAACAGGACAAATTAAGTCAAAGTTAACTGAGCATTTTTTTGTTTTTATTAGTACTGTACGTTTTTCAATACAGAATGATTACATTCATTGTAGGTAATTGATACAAGTATAGAATATTTTCCCCTTCGCTCCACACTTAGTTTTCCAGCTTCAGATTCACGTATTTATTTTATTATTTTGTAAGCTTAATTATCGTATACACATATTGAAAACCAGATTAATAAGTCAAGGAGCATATAAAGCAGGTAAGACCATTGTACTAAGTCAAGGTACATGTTTAAATGCATTGTTCATGTTGAATAAAATACCTTTTTTTCACTTTTTCCCCATTGTCTCCTTGGATTTCTTGGGTTTTTCAAGTAAGAGAAAATATGCAATATTTAGGTTTGTGTGTCTGAGTTACTTCACTTAACATTATAGCCTCAAGGTGCATCCGTTTTCTTATAAATGATGCAAGTTTATTCATTTCATGGCGAGTAGTACTCCATTGTGTATATAAGTACCATATTTTCTTTTTCCATTCGTCTGGTGATGAGCACATGGGCTGCTTCCAAGATTTTGAATTGCATTGCTATATACATAGGTATGCATACATTATTGTGTTATGATGTCTTTAACTCTTTTAGGAAGATACTATATCTATAAATAGAATATCTGGGTCAAATGAAATTCTACTTTAGTTTTTAGAAGAGTCTCCATACTGATTTCATCAATTTACAGTCCCATCAACAATGAACAAGAATTTTTTTCTTCCGACACCTCCTCCAGCATAGGTTATTGGTTCGTTTCTTGATGGTAACCTTGTTTTCCAGAGTGAGATGTAATCTCAGTGTTGCTTTAATTTGCATTTCTCAAATAGCCAGTGATGTTGAATACTTTGTCATGAGCTTATTGGAAATTTGTATTTCTTCATATGAGAAATATCTATTAATTTCAGATGCCCCTTTTAAAAATTGGTCTTTAAATTTAGGTTATCTAATGTTTAATTTCTCTATGTATTCTGTATATTAGTCCTTTGTGGAGTAAGGGGAAACTTTTCTTCATTCTGTGGGTTGTCTCTTCACTTCGCTGGTGGTTTCCTTTGCTTTGCAAACCTTTCTAATTTGATGTGATACAATTGTTAATTCTTTGTAATATTTCTTGTGCAATTGGGATTTTGACTTCCAGTAGATTGTTTCTGTTCTAATGCTTATATCTTTCTTCCATTTTAATTTTAGTTTGCTGTATGATGAGACATATGGGTCTAGCTTCAACCTTTGGTATGTGAGTAACCAATTTTTTCAACAATATTTGTAAACAGGCTATCTTTCCTCTAGCAAATGAAATTAGACCCTTTGTCAAAGATAACATAGCCCAATGTGCCTGGAGTTGTTTCTGTACTTTCTATACTCTTCCATTGATCTATGAGTTTGTTTTCTTTTTCTTTTCTTCTCTTTTCTTTCTTTCTTTCTTTCTTTCTTTCTTTCTTTCTTTCTTTCTTTCTTTCTTTTTTAAATGTTTATTTTTTTTATTTACTTTGCTAATACCATGCTGTTTTTTTTTAATCATTTTTACCTTGTTGTATAACTTGAAGTATGGGATTATGGTGACCCCTGATTTTCCCTTGTTGCTGAGGATTGCTTTGGCTCTTCTAGTTGTTTTCTGGTTCTATATGAATTTTAGGATTCCTTTCTCCAGTTCTGTACAGTACTGTTGGTAGTTGATTAGGATTGAATTAAATATGTAAGAGTTTTGGAATTATGGCCCATTTTACTATATAGGCTTTGCCTATCCAGGAAAAAGAATATCTTTTCATTTTCTGCTATCCTCTTCAATCTCCAGCCCTAATTGAACATTTTAAAAGAAAACACACATGTATTTTGCAGAGGGTCTTCAAAATAATGCAGTCAAGTATTACCTTTAACTTAATATAAAGCATTTCTCTTTCAAAGTACCTTCATGCTTGTGCTGTTATCTTAGAGAGAAACTGAGGCTTTGAATAGTTATACTCTTTTTTTAAGGTCATTCAACTAGACAGCTACCAAGTCAGGGCAAGAATTTCAGCCTCAAAACTATGATGAATTTTGTTTTCTACTAATCAATAAGTCCTTCAGTTTTTGAAATAAAAAAGAGAAAATCAGACAGAAGAGCAGAACTTTTTCCTCCTTAATGGTTTCAGAGGCATGTTGTGAAGGTTTCAAGTCTTCCATGAGTAAGCATTGCAAGACTTCTTTACCTGTGTAGTGATTTATGACTGACAACAAGTGTGCTAATTAATGAAAGCATAGGTAATATCCTAGCAAAGGAGCATGGCTTGTAGAAAAATCAATAGTGTACTGAGGCATCTTAGACTGGGAATAGAGGTGAGAAATATCTAAACTACAAACACTTTGTAAAACAACAGGCCTGCAATTAGTAAGATAGTTTTTACTCTCAGAATCAGTCTCGTCAGGTGCCTACTGGTAGTGATTGATAGCCACTGTAACTTTTCTCCCAAAGTACTGGTTCTAGAGAGATATAAAACACAATGCATAACATTAATTTGTCATGAAAACATGCCTGTCTTTGTCAAGCAGGCCTAGCTCAGCTGACATACATAGCAACTGCAAAGTCATCATGGGAATTAACACAGATAATTATCTTTGGAGATATTTTGCGAACACAGCTGGGGAGAAAATGACTTCACTAACCCTATATTTTATCTATGAGTAAGAGGGGTTTTTTCGTAGTAGTGTTGCTTAAAGATTGTATAGACGTATACCAAATAAGTATATGTATTACGATAGTTCTTTTCCACTGCAGTAATAGCATGGATTTTTATTAAGGAAATTAATACAGCTGAATCAATCAGTAAAGCAGATGTTTATTCATGTAAAAGAGTCAGTGTCCTGATCAATCCATATTGTCTCCCAGATCCCCTTGAAAATTTTAAGAGATATTTTAGAAAGTTATTTAAAATTACAGATACAGCGCATGCCCAGAAACACAATAGAGCTAATTAGCTGTACTGTGAATGGAGTAAATGCTTGGCATTTGCTATATTAATGATGTTTCCATTGGGCCAGTTATTCACACTTAAGAAAGCTCAAAATAGGCTTGATCTTGCTTGAAGGACAAAATTTTGAAGCACAGAGTTTCATTTTAAAACCTCTTCAGCACTGAGTCTGTATGCCTGTCATTGTATTTGATGTAATATCAATATGCTATGTATTACATTATGGTTGAGTCTACATGTTCTAGTCAAAGAGACAAAAAGCATGACTTCTGAGAAATGAAAAAAATTTAAAGGCCAAATATCTCATTAGGAGAGAGTAAATTGTAGTTTCATCTATTCCAATGTTGGCTAGTAGGCTTCACATTCAGAAAAATTCTATTTAATGGCCACTGGCAGTTCCTACCAGAACAGGAATCATTTGAAGAAATCAAAAAGGTCACAAAGCTATAAGAAATTGATGGAATCCTATTTATATGCCATAAATGCCCTTGGAACTTACAGGTAGCTGTACATAGTAGCATCAGTTTCTACTTACATGAGGGAAAGAAAGACGCTCAGATTTCACTATGATTAAAAATTGAAAATAAAGAAAGAATAGATTTTATCCTTTTATGCAGAAGAGTAGGTAACACATTTTAGATTATATACCACCAGAAGTCTTTGAAATTGAGTCTAACTTAAGTGTCAAATGGGACAAAAAATGTTCAATGTATCTTTCATCTAGGAGAATTTTGATACTGGCCTATTTAATGGAAGAACAAATTGTTGCCTCTCATCACTCGGTCAACACACATAAAATGGACAGTAGACCTGAGTAATATAATAGTTACATTCCCAATCTATGTCTTCCTATTTGGTATTTCAATGCCCCAAAAGTAAAGTCCAACATTGTTCAAAGACTACAATTTGTGTCAATGTGTTCATAATTCATAAATAGCTAATAAAAATGGCATCAACTCAGCATTCATCAAGAGGCATCACTTGCTGTCAAGTTCAAAAATGCATTGTCTACTAAAAGTCACACTGACAAGAGAAAAATCTTACAATCATTTTATCTTCTAAAATATATAAATAGAGAATAGTGCTTTAATGTGATTGCTTGTGCTACTTTTGAGTTGTAAATCACTTTCTTAAAACTACAGAGCCACCTGTTAGAGAGAATTCAGCTATTCAAAAAGATGAACTTAATATGTATTAAATTCAATAGACAACTTTATTTTAAATTTTCTAAACAAGTATTCTAATGAATAATACATCGTGGTATTCATAGGTCAAATTAAATAGGAAAAACAAAGTATCTTCCAAAAGTTATTTTAAATATTGTTTTCTAGAGAGAAAGGACAACAAACTCACACCCTTAGGTCTTTCATCTATACCATCTGTGACTAATATAAAAAATGGTGTTGTCTTGCCATTTCTTTTGACCTTCAAAGACTAGCCTTTAAATAAAAGAATATGGAGACTGTACAACCAGTAGCATAATTTCTACATATGCAGTCTTTTGACCATCAAATTCTGTCCTAGGGTTACATTCCTGAGCCAGGTTTGTAAGCTGCTACATACAGTGCTTTTATGTGTGTTAAATGAAATTCCAGTTAGTATAGGAATTCCAATTTGAACTTCAAATACTACTGATTATTAACCGATTCATAAAAGCACCAAAATTGTACATATTAACTTGGTATCAGGTTATGGTTTGATATACATACGCATTTTGTGATCAGGTGAAAAATGCATAATGTCTCAAATACTTATCATTTCCTCATGGAAAAAAATTCAATATTCTTTCTTCTAGCTTTGTGAGATATACAGTATCCAACTGCTCTCTGTAGTAAACCTACCATGCAATGATATACATGAACTAACACATATCTAATGGCACCCCAACAGTCATTCATCAACTTTTCCCTATCCCTTCTTCTCTGGCAAACCCTATAAGGTGAATTATTTTTGAATCTAATTTTCTTGACTTTCTTGTATGATTCATGACTGTGGCACACTTACATCTAAAATGTTAAAGTGTCTAGTGTCTTAATTCTATTCATTGTGAAACAAAATGTCATCCACAATTTTGACAGTTTTATCTGTTGGCAACTGCAATTTTCAAACTATCTGTATGCTCTGTTCTTAGGTAAAATAGCAGATAATCTATTTAAGTCAGAGACCATCCTTTATAGTCTTCTGTATTTCAAATTATTGAAATTTAAATATACTGTATGTTTGTCTATTAACAGCTAATACGATGATCAGTGCTTGAATAAAAAGGAGACAGTGCTATAAAAAAGCTTTCTATCTTACTGAATACAATTTTGTTATTTAATAGCCAGTGAAATACACAAATGTCTCTCCTTAAAGACAGAGTTGGTTCAGACTAAAACAATACAAAGAATAGAAATGCATTCCTATAGAACTACATATTTTTCCAATAATAATTTTATTTACCAGAAGAGAAAAATCAGCACCTCCCAAGAACCCGCCATGCTTGGTCTGGGAGGATCAAGCCAGAAGACTCTAGACAGCCTTCCTGGTAAGCAGCGTGAGCAGCGTGGATTCCTGGAAAAGAAAAATCAGCACCTCCCGAGAATCTGCCATGCTGGGTCTGGGAGGATCCAGCCAGAAGACAACTAGCCAGCCTTCCTGGTAAGTGGTTCAATGGGTTCCAGGAAGAGAAAAGTCAGCGCCTCCTGTGAGACTGCCAGCATGTGGGCTGAGAATCAGCACTCCTCCCCCACCCGCAAGCAACCCGCTGGTTTGGAGGATCAGCTAAGTTGATAGCAACTAAGGTACAAAAAGCAACTAAATGCGTGTATTCTTTGGTTGATTTTGTAGGCCTGGGGCCAGCAGTCTGAGCATCTCTTGGGAGGATGACAGTATGCAATATAGCAAATATGGGGGATTTCCTTCTGTCTTGTCTTTGAGGTCTAATATTGTTCTCACTGTTTTGTTTTATTCTGATTAATTGTTTTGCTTTATTCAATATTTTGCTTTCATTGGTTTTATTCTGTTTTGTTTTTGGTTTGATTTTGCTATCCTGATGGAATGGACAACTATTATGTAGATAATATATACTATAGTGGATATTGTTTTCCTAGTATCCTGCTTTGAAGTTCTGTACCAATTTTACTGCTTTGTTTCGATTGGTTTTGTTCTGTTTTTTTTGTTGGATTTTACTATCTTTAAAATAAAATTTGAAAAGATAATTTTGTTTACCAGAATGATTAACCTGCTTTGTTATTTTTTTAGGCTTTTAGTTATTTAACGCAAGGAGAGATACAGAGACTGGGGAAGGGAAAGGAAAGGTGCACTGACAGAAGGTAGCTATTGTTACGTCCCAATAAAACATTTAAGCTACATATAATAGGCTTTTGTTAAGCCATTAAAATATGACAGTTTTACATTCTTAGGTAAGCAAACATCTGAGGCTACCATTTAGAATTTTTTAACAGAGTAGACATATCATGATTAGTGTACTACTTAATCAATGAATAATGTGGCATGATACTGATAGAATTACTTTAGGGGAAGTTTTTTGTTTTGTTTTTAATCTTATTTTTAGTTCAGAATCATGATCACCAACTTGATGACTAAGTCTCAGTAAGAGTTCAGAAACGGGCTGTTGAATGAGTAAATCTGAAGAATGAAAAGGAGAATCAAACATGACAGAAACAAATGTAAGGAAGAGTACAGAAATAAAGACAGGATCCTCAGTTGGGTTTGGCCCATCAACAGACATTAGAATTATACAACATGGGAGCACACACCTGTAATCCTAGCACCCTGCAGGCTAAAACAGAAGAATTGCCAAGACTTTGAAGTCATCTTGGGCTACATAGTGAGTTAAAAGCAAGTTTGAGCTACATAGTGTGACCATGTCTCCAAAAACTAAAATATTAAGAAATAAATTGAAATGAACTACTTTCAAGATTGTGACACAGTATTTTCATCATCTCTCTTCCTAACTGCTACTCTTTTTTTAAGCAAAAAGCTGATAGCTTTCCTTCTCTTAAAGTGTAAAAACAGTTTCTAGAGTAAGAATATTCCAATTACCCTGTAAAATATTAATTTTATTGTTATAGTAATTGGCTATTTTACGTAATTTACCCAGAGTATTCAATTAAAATCTCTCATCTTCCTTCTGTGTTAGTCTTAAATGTGAATATCAGTGTCACAATAATAAAGAATTTCCATTTCAGATTTAACATTTTCAACTGAAATTGCAATTCACATTTTTGGAAGAAAACAGACCTCACTAACCATTACCTTAGTTCTGAGAAGAAATGGCTCTCTACCATAACCAATATCTCAACTTTTTGACAGAGTCTCTATAAAGTCTATTATGCCTCTAGTAAACACTTTATGAATTTAGAAGCACAAATCTTCAAGCAGTGAATCTGGCTCAGGTTTTCCAAAAATCACCTTTGCTTCCCTTTGAATTATGCCTACTGAAACAATAGCTTGCCATGTTTTGAAACATATTAAATGTATGTAACAGCTTTTTCATATGTATATACATATATATATATGTATATATATATATACATATATATATATATATATATAAAATGGTACCAGATAAAGGCCTGCAAATGTTACAAATATATAAGAAAAACTCATTTGTAAATTTGCTGTTACCATATTTTCATAATTCAACATTTCACCAGAGCAAGATATCTGGAGAGTAATTTTTTAGCCTCAAGGTTTGCTTTATAGCACTCACTTTTAAAACCAGTAATGTAAAACAACAAACAAAAAGTTGTAGAAATAGGAGAGGAAACAATAAATAAGAAGAGTGAGAGATGTTCAATAGCCTCAGGGCTGAACAATTACAAAAGTACATGGAATAAAACAGCCATGAGCCAGAATGTCAAACCTGATATTGAGTAGATTTAAAATTTAAGCAAGATGCTTTTTAACATGCCCTTGTTTTTTACTTCATTGATAAGTTAAGGACAGTGATGTCTACTTTTTAATTTGAAACACGAATGTATACAGAGAGAAGCAGATATAGATACATAAATATGTCACACAGTAATTGTCATGCAGCACATGCTAAACTAATAGTAGCTATTACTATTAACACAAATGCAATAGGATATTAAGATGGGCCATACAAGACAAACAACTAGGTGAAATTTTTCAAAGTTCATAAAACTCCAGAGCATATGTGCAGAACACAGGACACGAAATGATCTCTTGGCTCCTGACCACTGTACATGGAATGAATGAAAAAGCAGTATTTTAATTCCTTCTTTTGAAAATTGGTGCTATTTACAGGAGCAATCAGAAAGGTGTTGTTTTCAGTTTTTCATATACTTCTGATAGGAACCCAAACCAGTCTTTTTGATAGGCAGTTTAAATCTTGTGCCATGTCAAGTAATTTTGTGGTAACACAAACTGTCCCAGTGCCTTACTGGCATGAGAGAGAAACCAATGAAGGAATTTTGAGAAACAAACACACCTTTCCCTTATCCTTGGGGTCACTGTGAATTTGTTTAATGCCCTCTGACCCTGTAGAGAGTAGTTCTTTTCCATCTTCAGTAAATGTACTACCTCACTATCTTTTCTGTGTGTTGTTTTCAATTCTATGTGTAGTGTAAAAAGAACCTGAAAAGAATGTCATTGGACCATCCATCTAGTAACATTTCTTGGTAAGATCAGCCAGGAGATAAGACACCTTTTGAGAATTTGTTGTTCTTCTGCTCTCTTCCCTTTCTCATTTTTGTGTCTGTGGTTACTCATTGCAGGCATGCGCTAGACAACTAAGCACCACTAGGCATTTGCCACTTGAAGACTCCTATGGCCTGCTCATGGAATGGAGCATTTTAGGCTCCACAGGCAGAATAAAATTCCCCTACAATGTGCAAGTTTGTGTTTCATGCATGAGTTATCTAAAGATTATTTGTCATTTTTGTTACCATATTTTTGGTCTTCCTAATGCTTTATCCAGCCTTCTCATTGTTTTGTGAAATAGCTTTCAGTAACATGGTCTCCCACTCAAGTAATGCTCCCATGATCAAATTTCATTTGGGCTTTTTCCCTAGATGGTCTTTCATCCCTAGATCTCCTTAGTGAGTCTGTTACTTCAGGGCCCCATTTCACGAAACCACAGGGGCCCATTGCAATTCAGCTTTCTGCTGCATTTCCCACTTTTCTCTGGCACACGAGGAAATCTCACTTTTATAGATAAGAGCTATGATCTCCACTTAGAGGAAACATATGGACCTTCTCCCTCCCCTTCTATATAAGGAAAATATACCCTCCATTTTTTCTAACACATGTTCAGATGATTTAGAAACAAAAGTGTCTCATCAGAACAAAGAGATCAGAAAATGAAAACTTTCAATTCACTGGGAGTAGGAAAGTTTAGCAATAAAGTAGCATTTTGTTCAATAGAAAACAGATTTGTCTTTGTAACTGGGACTTTCCAAGATTTTTTTAATGCTGATAAATAGACTTCTATCCCTACTTACTTAAAAAATGGCAGTCTTTTATCAGGAAAAATTGGACAGTTATTGTTTGTCAAGTAGTTAGATGGAGACACTTGGAGACTCCCCCCAGTCTTTAAGGAGTTACAGTGGGTCACATGGTGTGAAGAGCTCTAGGGAAAAAAGGGTGTTGGTACTGCTCACAGTGCCAGAGATATCTGGTAGTAAATTTCAGCTTCTAGGTAGATGCCTTGAGCTCAATGGGTTTCTATCCTTCTTCAGTGCCCCTTCAGAAGGACCTCAGACCTAGTCTTCTTTCTGTCCTTTCCATAGGTTCCATGAAGCACCATAAGCAATACACTGTTGATCTCATCAACCTCACTATTAATTAGACTATAACTTTAAGAATTGGAAGCTATTTGAACTTGACAATCTGAGAAAAAAAAGCAACTTATCATCTACTGACATGCTACTTAGCCATAGTATGAAAAAGTAAAAATAAAGAAATGGAAACATAATGGCAGTCTAAATTACTATACTGGCTCACATGAGACCACAGCAACCCAGCAAGACCACAGCGGGTCACACATGCCAGCTGGGGTGGGACCACAGTGAACCAAAAGGTCCTGACTTGAGCACGCACGAAAGGGAGGCAGGATAATTGTAGTGAAAAAGTATGTAACAGCAGTGAGAATATGAGCCAGCAGTTGGTAAAGAAGAACCAGATTGAGCTTCGACACACAAACAAGCAGAACAGAAAAAGGTGGGTGGGCTGCCATTTTTTAATCAAAGTGCTTGGGGAGACTCCAGCAACAGAAGACCAGTCCCAGGCTCCACATCCAGAGGCCAATATCGTCCACATGCCGGGAGTTTGGCTCAGCGCCTTATGCACCTGTCTGGCAGGCGCGATGTTGTGAGTTTAATCCCTGGTGCCGCAAAAAAACAAACAAACAAACAAACAAACAATATCGTCCACATAACCAGCATGAATCCTATTGTAAACTTGCATGGAGTATACAACACATTTCTGGGATTCAACTTAGACCTACCAGAGAAGTGTAGAAGCCAGAGGAAGTTTACCGCTTTAATTTTTCTCTGTTCATTTGATTGACTTTTCTTTTTCTTTATGGTTGGATTTTTTTTGTTTGAATTTGTTTAGTCTTACTTTCTTTTGTGGTTATATTTGTTTTTAAATTTTTCTCTCTTTTTTCCTTTCTTTTTCATGAATTAGACGTCTTATTTTTCTCTTTGCTTTCTTATTCTCATCTTCTTTCTCTCTTTTTTCAACTATCTTGCTTGATTTAAGGATACTTTCATGTGCGCAAACATTGTCTCTTCTCTTTCTGGTTCACATCAATACACCTTTGCTTTCTCTTCCATCCTTTCCCTCATGTGTCCTCCAGTTTCCAAAAATTTGGACACTCATCCTTTGCCCTCCAGCCTTAATCCTACTATATTTGACCTCATTCATCTCTCTATCACGTACTCTATCTCTCTTAAAACCCCACCAACAAAAAGGTAAAACCGTTCCACTAAGGGGAATGTTATTGTATGTAAATTCCTGGTATATGTTCAATTTTGTTATATATAACTGTAGACTATTCTCCTATGTCTAAAGATAACAAGTTAATAGTTACCACAGTTTGAAATAGCCAGATTGTGCTTGAAAATACTGTTATTGCTAGCAGTACTATTTTAGCCAGGATGTCACACCTTGTATGACAACGCTATCATAAAAGGGATAATAGTCATCAACTTAATCCAGTGCCAAAGCACTGGGTGCTGAGCCAAATAGATATCAACTTCTTATCCTCAATACATTGAGAATGTAGGTTCTTTGGGTAGACATAAACACAAAGAACCACCTATATCTCAAAGACATCCCTGAGGAAAGCACATTTCCTGGAGAAGCCTCAATACTAAGAATAAAGCTATCTACCACAAGAAATCTACAAGTATCAACATAGAGCACAAAATAATATAAAACAGTAGAAAACAAAATGAAAAGGCACAAAATCAAAATGCAACCCCAGACCTCCAGCCAACCCAGGACAAATAAAAAGCATGAGATATAGGAAATCCAAAGCCAACCACTAGAACTTTCTGAAATGATAGCAACAGACATGAATAAACAAGTGGAGGAGGTTATAGAAAAATATCTCTAATATGCAAAAAAGTCAATAAAAATGAAAGACATCAAAACAGACACAGATAAAAATAAAACAGCTCAGAAAAATGATGGAAACCATGAATGCCAACATAAGAAAGAAACAGAATCTATGAAACAGATTTAAACAGAAATCCAGAAGATTAAAAACTTCACTGAAAATATATGCAGCAAAACCAATGAAGACAAAGGTAGAATACCAGATCTAAAAGAAAGGATTGTGGCTAGCAACAATGAAAAGAAAGGTATCTCAAAAATAGAAAGTCATAATGCAAACTTAATCCAACAGCTGAATGCTGAAGGAAAAACGAACAACATTAGATGGATTACAGTCAGTAAGAAAGCTGCAGACAGTGAAAAAGCCATAATAAAACTCCTCACAGCAATAATGGAAGAAAACTTCCTAAACATGGGTAAAGAATTTGACATACAAATGACAAAAGCATATAGAACCCCAAATAACTCTGACCAAAATAAATCTACACCAAGCTATGTAATAATCAAGATTCCAGAAATTCAGCATAAGAATAGAACATCAAAAGAGACTAGAAAAATGAAGCAAATTACCTATAAAGGAAAGCCTTTCAGAATCACTGCAGACTTCTCAACACAGACTCTCAAATCAAGGAGAGGTTGGATTGAAGTATTTCAAGTTTTAAAAGAAAATAACCTCAAATCCAGATCATTGTAACCCACAAAACTGTCTTTCAAAATCAGTGGACAAATAAGGCACTTCCATGACAAAGAACAGCTGAAGAAATTCATGATAATCAAACCAGGTCTTCAGAATGGTTTAAAGGTTATATTAGAAAGAAAAAATACAAAAACCACAAGCACAAGAAAACCAATAGAAAGAAGCCACCCAGCAGGGCAAGCAATTAAACAAAGATGAAAAACAAGGAACTAACAAAAGGAAAATAACATGAAAAATAAGCCATTACATATGAGCTATAACCATCAGAGATAATGGTTTCAAATCACCAATCATAAGAAACAAACTGGCAGAATGGGTCAAGAAGCAAGATCCAACCATAAGCTGCCTTCCAGAGACACATTTAACTAAAAAATAATCATAGAATGAAAGTCAAAGGATGGAAAACAACACTTCATGACACAGGAACCCAGAAACAAGAAACTACATTTGCACACAATGTGAATTCAAGACAAAACTGATCAAAAGCGACAAAGAAAGTCACTTCATAGTTGTTAAGAAGTGATAACAATCCTATATATATATGCACCAAATACCAATGCATTAACTACATAAAACACATATCAATACTATGAAAAATCAAATACACACTAACATAGTTGTAGTGGTAAAACCTATTAACCCTCCCTCACAGATAGATTAACTAGACACAAAATCAACAAAGAAATTTTAGAATTAAACAAATCTGTGAAAAAACAAACAAACAAACAAAAAAAAACCAAATCTGTGAACAAATGAACTTAGTAGATGTCTACCGAGTGTTCCACCGCACAGCATCAGAATACATATTCTCCTGAGCTGCACATGGGACTTTCTCCAACATAGACCACATATTAACCCATAAAATATGTTTAAATAAATGCAGAGGAATTGCAATCATCCCACGCGTATTACCTGAGCATAATGTAATGAAATTGTAAATCAATGGCAAAGGAAACCACAAAAACTACATAAACAAATGGAAATTGAACAACACCCTCCCTGAACAACCAATGTGTTACAGAGGAAATTAAAGAAATTGAACAGTATATACAATTAAATGAAAATGCCTATACAACATACCAAAACTTATGGGCTACAATGAAAATAGTCCTAAAAGGAAAAATTTATAATCATGAATTTTCACATCAGGAAAACAGAAGGAAGTCAAATAATCAATGCAACTTTGAACTTCATAATTCTATAAAAAGAAGAAAAAGCCAAAACCAAAGCTCATGCTAGAGAGGACATTATAAAAACAAGAGCAAAAATTACTGTGATCAAAAGTAAGAAAATGATACAAATTAATTGAAGAGGTGGTTGTTTAAAAAAATAAATAAAACCGATAAAGCCCTAAATAACCTCATCAAAAAGAGGAAAAAATACTCATATTCATGCAATTAAGAATTACAAGGGAGAAATCACAATGGATCCTGCAAAATCCACATCATTAATACTTACTGTCTGGGTTATTTTTTTCTCATTGCTGGGAAAAATATCAGACACAAAAAACTAAGGAAGGAAAGATTTATTTAGCTAACAGTTTGGGGAAGTTTCAGTCCATAACCGGCTGGATCCAAAGCAGGGTGCCATTGTTACAGGAAAAGTGAGTTAGACAAAAATATTATAGGCAGTCAGACAGGGGTAGGTCCTCAAAGGAACCAGTGCAGAAGTTCAGATACCTCGTAACCTCTGAGGAGACAGACACCTCCTGCTGTGGGCCAGATATCAAGACAAAAGACAGAACAAGTGCACCCATATCCTAAGGATTGATATTCTAAATAGTTCTCTATCACCCTAAGGAAGTTAGGAGTCAGCATTCCAACCCCTTACAGAAAGGGTCACTACTGTTAAGCATCCCCGCTTACTACGTGACTCCTTTCCTCATTTGTCCTTGATTTAATCAATTTTACCTGGGCCATTAGTCTTTTTGGTTAACCATGGTTATGTCCCACCTTATGCCCGCCTGCCTTGCAAATTCCCAGTTTTCCCCATCATGATTTTATTCTATAAAAGTTCCTAAAAATGACAGAGTCTTTGGCAACCTGCTCGGGCCCCCTTCTGTCCCTCAGACAGAAGCTTTCTTTCTCTCAATAAATATATCCTGCTCTTACCCTCCGTTGTTACTAAAATTCATTCTTCGATTTTTAGAGAACACGAACTCGCGCCAGACATATAGTAGGTTGGGAGTTTCATTCCCCCATATCATTTGGAGGTCTGGGATCATTTTTCCTATATCACCATGACACAGGGGTAACACTTCAATGTGACAGAAGACAGCAAAAGCAGCAAGAACAAAATGGGGAAAGAGCACATCTCCTTTCCTTTCTTTTATTGTAAGCAGGCTACTCCCACCTGTGGGGGGTGTAGTACTGACATTTCCTCCCTGCCCTCCTCTTGCACAGGATGAGGATGTTTATAACGTGAGGACCCTGGTTCCCTAGTGAGTTGCTTAGTTAAACTTATAAACTTCTCAAGTTGACAAAATGTTTCAACCATTCCAATTCAGTCCTTGTCAACTTGGCAACCAGACACATTTCTTCAAATCAGTCTCCAGATATAATGACATGCTTATTCTTATCATTCCATAACTTGAATATTATAACACAGGTTTAACAATGCTTAAGAACCACTATTAAGTCTGTCAACATTATATTACACTAGAATCATAACATTTTGTCCCTTGTCCCATAAAGACTCATGTACATTCTTTTATGCAGAAAGCATTTAGTTCATTGGCAAGAGTTTCCAAGGTCCTAACAATTTTAGCCTTGATGAAAAGTCCAAGTACCAAGTATTCTCTGAGACTTAAGGCAATCTCTTAACTACAAGCCCATGTATAAATGAAAATAAAGTTAAACACTCCCAACATTTAATCCCACAGGATAAACATTTTCATTCCAAACATCACAACCAGAGCAATACAAAGGATTGGGTACAAAGCAACTCCAAAATCCAGGAGGGCAAACATTAAGTGCTGGAGTTCCACATCCAGCATCTGAAGCAATTTGTGTCAAATTGTGAGGTCTAAAGGGCTTGAGTGATTCCACCCCTAAGGGACTTCTGGTGGTTGTAGCTCCCACAGTTCCTCTCTTGGGCTGGCTTTGTTCCCGCCTTGTGGGTTTCCTTAGATGATCCACATTCCTGGCTTTTCCAAACAGCTAGGTTCTCCACTACACCTTCAGCTTCACACTTACAGTTTCACACACTGCCCACTCAGGGTCACACTGCCTGACCTACCAGGCCTTCTGAAATCAAGAAGTAATCCATAATTCTTGCATTCTGTGTGCACCTAAAACCAGCATTGTGTGGATGATACCAAAGTCTGCTGCCAGCTGGCACAGTAGCCAGGCTTCTCTCTCTTGACTGTAAGGATCGAGTGCCTGGATCACTCGGCACACTGCCTTCAATTGTGAGGGACAAATTTTCTATGGCACTGCTATTCTGGAACATGATACTTTGCAGATTTCTCCTCAAAGCAAAATCTTTCACATTTGCAATTTTGCTAAAAAAGGTGGAGTCTTATTGCTTTTTGCGATGTTCTCAGGCCATTATTTATTTTCTCCCATTCCTTCTCAGCAATCAAGATCTCTTCAGCTCTATTTTGCAGTCCATAAATTACTGAAGCTTTCTTTCTGGCCAAACTCACGATGTTGTAGATCATTCTGCTGGACTCTTTGCTCTTGATTCTCAACATAGATCTGGCTCAAAGTCTCCAGTGATAGCCATGCCACAGCCTCAACATTCAACTGCCTTGAAGTTACTTCTGCCAGACTAATTAGTCCACCACCCTTAATGCTAGTCTCAGGCAAAGTCTCTGGACAGGTGCAAAACACAGACAAACTTTTTGCTGATCCATAACACTTATCATCTGGAGTCCAGCAGTCAATACAGTGCTTCTTCCCTACAGAAACCTCATAAGCCTGGTCTGTACTGGTAGGATTTCCATCAGTCTTCTGGTCTTCTAAACCCTGACCAGAATCTCCCATACAAACCAGCCTAAGACATTCCAGTGTTACTCTTTCATGCAACATGCCCAAACCTTTCCAAACTCTTATACAAGCCATTCCAAAAGGCTCTTGAACCACATGGTCAGGTACAGTCACAGCAACCACTCCAATTCTCTGGCACCAAATTCTGTCTCCTGTTACTTTTCTCTCACTGCTGAGAAAAAATACTAGACACCCACAGTTAAGGAAGGAAATATATATTTGGTTCACAGTTTGTGGAGGTTTCAGCCCATAATCAGCTGCTTCCAAAGCAGGGTGGCATGGCACAGGGGCAACACTTCAAAATGGCAGAAGACAGGAAAAGCAGCAAGAGTGAAAAAGGGGAAGAAAAAACCTCTTTTCTTTCATTGTATTGTAAGCAGGGGTCATAGTCAGGGATTACAAGGAGAATAACTACATACAGGGCACAGAATTTATATTATTATTTTGTGATGGTCACCCAGAGTTAAATAAAAGAAAGTGGAGGAAATCTATCCACAACACTAAAGACCTAGAAAATGCAGCTAAGGGCCTGGATCCCAGAGTAATATTTTGCATGAGTCCAGTTGAAGACCCAGAGCTCATGACAATGCTTCCCACAAGTCCAACGGAAGGTTTCAAGCCCAAGACAATGACTTGTGTAAGTCTGTTTTATGGGTCTGTGCTGGGAAGACCCAAATGTCAGTGGTGGAAACTATAAAGTCTATGCCAGTGGGGTGAAGGATCTGTGCCAATAGGTAGAGGGTTATGCAGTTGAGCCAATAAATGACACTCGAAATAAGAGCTGGGCTCCCCTGAAAAGTACCAGAACCAACCTCAGTAAAAATGAGGTCCTGAGCTCCTCCAACGATGAGAACAGTCAAGTACATATCAGGAAACTAACGTGACGACTTCTCCTGGAGATTAAATAGAACACATCTTCCCCTCTGGAGCCAGGAAGCGATGCTCAACAGAAGGACCAGATCTCCTCCAAAGTGAACTGCAGCCATTCTCAGCAACAAGATTCCGGGCTCCTCCAATGAGAGTGGTCGAATTCATATTGGGGAAGCTAGCATGATAAGCTCATCCAGGAGAACCAATGGCTCTGAACAAGATTTAGGAAAGCCCACAACACCCTGCTCTTCCTCTCTGCATCTGTTTTTATACTGACAACTTTCCTCAGCTGGGCCATCTACAGACAACACCATGCTGATTTAATTCAGCTGGTGTTAAGTTGACCATCGATTTTTACTGCCTAACAGCAGGCTACCCCCACCCTGAGGGTGTGTAGCACTCACACTGTCTCCCTGCCTTCCTCTTGCACAGTATGAGGATGTTTGCAAAGTGAGGACCCCAGCTCCCTTCTGAGTTGCTTAGTTAAATTTCTAAACTTCTCAAATTGACACAATGTCTCTTAATTAAAGAATATGATGCTAATAAGATGGAAAGCCCAGAAGAAATGGATAGATTGCTAAACACAGATGAATCGTAAAACGCAAATCAAGAAGATTTAAAAATTGGAATAACCTCATATCAGTCAATGAAAATTAAAATGCAATTAAAAACTTAACAACAACAACAAAAAAAAGAAAACCCAGTTCTGATGGTATCATGGTTGAATTCTACAGAAAATTTAGAGAAGAACTAACCCCAGGAATACTGAAACTCTTTAATAAAATTGAAAGAGAAGCAATATTTTCAAAATCATTCCTGGAAGCAAGTACTACCAAAACCAAAACCAGACAAGGAGTCAATCAAAAAGAAAACTAAAGGCCGATCTCCCTAATGAACATAGACACAAAAATTCTCAGTAAAATAGTTGTAAGCAGAATGCATGAAATCATTATGAAGATTATGTAAAATGACCAAGTGGAATAAATTCCAGGGATGCAGGGATGGGTCAACATATGTAAATCAATAAACACAATACACCATATTAACAGAACCAAAAACAAAAATCACGTGGCCATCAAAATAGATGCAGAAAAAACATTTGACAAAGTCAAACACCCATTCATGATAACAACCCAATAGAAAATCGGAAGCTTGCCTGTATCTCAATCTAATAAAAGTAATCTATGAAAAACCAACAGCTAACATCATACTGAATGGCCAAACTGAAAGCATTGACTCCAACATCAGGAAAAAACACAAGGATGTCCACTATCACCACTCCTACTTAATATAATTCTGGAAATATTAGCCAGAACAATTTGACAGGACAAAGAAACAAAAGGAATAAGGATAGGAAAGGTAGAAGTTTAATTACTATTATTTGTGGATGATATAATACTCTATATAGAAGACTCGAAAAATTGCACCAAAACGTTTGTAGATTTAAAAACCAAGATCATTTGTGTAAGTGAAAACAAAGTCAACAATTAAAAATCAATAGCAAAGCCGGGCGTGGTGGCGCAGGCCTTTAATCCCAGCACTCGGGAGGCTGAGGTAGGTGGAGCGTTGTGAGTTCGAGGCCGGCTTGGGCTACAACGCGAGCACAAGGCCGGCCTGAGCTACATAGTGCGACCCTGCCTCAAAAAACCAGGGCTGGGGAGTTTGGCTCAGAGGCTTAAGCGCCTGCCCTGGCAAGCGCAAGGTTGTGAGTTCAATCCCCAGTGCCGCAAAAAAAAAAAAATAAAATAAATAAATAAATAAAATAAAAATAAATATCAATAGCATTCCTGTACACAAACAACAACCTCACAGGGAGAGAAATAAAGGATTCCACATGCTTTACAATAGCAACCAAAAAAGAAAGAAAGAAAGAAAGAAAGAAAGAAAGAAAGAAAGAAAGAAAATCTTAGGAATCATTCTAACAAAGGTATTAAAATCCTATACTTGAAAATTAAAGTACTCTACAAAAGAAGATTCAAGAAGATATCAAAAAATTGAAAGCTATCACTTGCTCATGGATAGAAAGAACCAACATAGTGAAAATGAACATACTCCAAAAATTGTTATACAGATTTAACACCATATTAAACAAGCATTACCATACCTCACAGAACTAGAGAAAAGATCGTAAAATTCATTTGGAACCAGAAAAGACCCAGGATAGCAAATGTAAGTCTGTGCAACAAAGCAAGACAAGGGGTGTACCAATCCCTGAATTCAAATTACACTAGAAATCTACTGTGGTAAAATTAGCATAATAGTGGTAAAAAATAGACCTGAGGATAATGGGAACAGAATAGAAAATGCAGACACAACTCCAAACACACTGAGATATATTGTCTTTGATAAAGGAGCCAAACATTTTCACTGGAAGAAAGACTCTTTAATAAATCATTCTGGAAAAATTAGATTTCCAAATGCTGAAGGCTAAAACTAGACCCATATCTATCAAGATGCAGTAAAGTCAAAGTAGATCAAGAAGCTAAATTCGAAATGGAAAACAATAAATTAACTGGAAAAGAAAATAGTTAGAAATATTGGAAGAAATAAGTAGTCAGAGGCTTCAAGAACAAAACACAGAACACACGAGAAATAATACAAAAAATCTACAAATTAGATTTCACCATATTAAAAATCTTTTGCACAACAAAAGAAATCAGCAACAGAGTAAAAAGGTGGGAAAAATTTCAGCCTCTTTTCTCTCAGACAAAAGATTTCTTTTGTTTTTGTTTTGGTACCAGAGATCAAACTCACAACCTCACACTTGCCAGGCAGGCACTTATGATGCTGAGCTAAATCCCCAGCCCAAAAGATTTCTTTCTAGACTATATGAAGAATTGAAAAAAATCTGACCTCCCAAATTTAAACACCCAATCCAAAAATGGACATTTGAGATGAATATGCACTTCTCAGATGAAGAAAAGCAAAGGACAAGTAAATATACGTAAAAACTTTCAAAACAGTTGGTCCTTTGCAAGATATACATTAATATGACAGAGATTCCATTTCATCTCCAGAAGGAATGGCTATCTTTAACCAGCAAAAATTGCTGGAGAGGCTGTGGAGAAAAAGAAATCCTTCTGTACTGTTTATGCAATTGGAGACTGGTGCAACCACTGTGAAAATCAGTATGGGTATTTCTCAAAAAGCTAGGATTAGAGGTTCCACTTGACTCAGTTTTTCCCCTTCTAGGTATCTTCTCAGAAGAATTAAAAACATCATTCCACAGTGATACATATGCACCCATGTTAATAGGAGCACAATTTGCAATTGATAAATCTAGGAAACAACCCAAATGCCTGTCAACTGAGGAATGGATATAAATGATATGGTCTTTTTATACAATGGAGTACTACTCAGCCATGAAGAATGATAATCTTGAGATATTTATAAGTAAAAGAATTTAACTGAAGACCATATTCATTAGTGAACTAAGTCAGACTCACATGTTTAAGTATCATATTGTCTCCCTGGTGTGAGAAATTGAAGGAGTAAATAAGGAACAAAATATACAATAGATATTGTAAAATGGGAAGAAGTTATTTAAAAGGAAAAAGAAACTAGGATGGGAGAAAGGGTGAAAGAAAAAAGGTAAAGGGATAAAAATGCAAGTTAGCTATACTATTAGTGTCTCCTAGTTTACTGAAAAAGAAGGTCTATGCTATTATCACCTGAGGAATTTTTTATGCCTGTATCTTGCACTCTGAGTAACTACGTTGAAGATGACAATATGTAATGTATTAACTACTGTTATTCTCCTATTATTTTGTTATGAAATTTTGGGTTTTTTAATAAAATAAAAGGAAAATTACTATACTGCTCTTCATTTAGATCTTTTCTTTAAAAAAGCAAGGAAAGTGTTCTGAAATTCCTTATATTAAGACTTTTATGGCTCTTTATCCAAAATCATCCTTCTGCAAAGACCCAAGAGATGTGGTGCTTCAGGAGGGTTCAAAACAGATTAATATCATTGATAATCCCCTATTAAGGCTTCCACTTGTCTTTTAGGAGTATAAGCGTTTCCCCAACTTTTTGATGAAAGAAATCACTCTGAATGTCTCAAATTATTTTAGATATAATGCTCAGGCCAATAAATCAGTCCTATTCTCTCCAAATGATTCAGAAACTACATCAATGTCTAGCTCCCCAGAGAGACCCAGTACACTCTAGACCCTTCTCCATATTCCTGAGACAATTTTAAGCTCTGCAGGACATACTCAGATTGAAGTCTCCTACCCTTCTATCTCATGGGTCATCCTACCCATAAGGGGACTCCCAGGAATAGAGGTGACTCTTTGAGTACAGGTTTTTTGTTTGCTTTTGTTTCTCAGGAGTGGAAATTCAACAATGCAAAGAATAGTTAAGTTGATTTTTAGAAGATCAACTAAAAATAGCATCCTTGCCAGTGCAAACTAGGGCCAGTGGAGTCTCCTTCCCATCTCTCTAGCCACAGGCAGTGAGAGTCAAACAAGTGAAGGGTGACCACTGATTCAACCCAGTTTCTCATGTTTGGAGTTACCATTTTTGCAGATTGTGCATACCTGAGTTAACATTTTGCATCTGAAGTTTGCCCCACTAAGTAGGACCTTCATCTGGCACTCAGAGTTAATACTAGTCCCATTTGAGTTCGTGCCTGGCATCCTGAGATTGCTTGAGCTCCCATCTAGTGCTCACTGCCCCATCCCACTTCGAGACGCAACAGAGTTTTATAACCCATTTTGTTATTCCCCCTTTCTAATATTAATTTGTTTCATTTGTTTGAATGAGTCCTTTTCTTTTCTCTTTTTCTCTCTTCTTTTCTTTTTGTCTTTCAAATTGTTTTCTCAGTATTTTTTCTCACATTTTCCTGTAGTTCAACCTCTATTCTTTATTTATTCTTTTCCTAGTTGTTTCCTTTTTCTATTACTGTTATCTAACATTACCAACTTTCTTTTACTTCTTAATATGATATTTTACTTAAATTTTATTTTTTATTTTTTTATTTAAGAGAAAAAAGACACATAAGAGAGACAAAAAGCAAAAGAGATAAACAAACGACTAGAGTAAATGCACAACAGTAACATTCTAGGTTTACAAAACAGGATGATAGAAACTTGACAATGGTTGCAATATTGTGTATCGTTATTGTCAAGATGTTTGTTTACAACAGATATAGACATGTAAAATTGATCTAATCATATGAGTATTAACCGTTCTTTCTCAATAACTAATACATTCAGCAGTATGTTTGTTTTAGCTATCTTACATATACATATATACAGATTTATATCTTTTATAAGTAAATGGACATGACTTGAGACCATACTCATAAGTGAGATAAATCAAACCCACATATGTAAATACCATATTGTCTCCCTAGTGTAAGAAACTGAAAAAGTATATATGATCCAAAATCTACCATTAATACTATGTAAGGGTAAAGCACTTCTCGAAGAGCAAAAGTAATTGGGAAGGTAAAAAGGGGAAAGAGGGAAGGGAAAAGGAAAAGATTTACTTAAAATTTAGATGCTTTGCCCCATCTCCCATTGCTTAATTTTGCAAAATCTATTTTCTTTTTTTCATGATCCCATTCTTGCATCTTATGCTTACCATTTATCATTGTGAATCTGTAGATCATCATCTATATCTTACTATGGTTGAAAGCTGTTATAATGTGAATGGAGTGAAAATTTCTCAATTGAGTAGTTATTTCATGTAAATCAATATCTGGTTTGTCTTAGAGTGTGTACTATAATTAAATATCTCATTTTTATGGTAAAAGTTGGTACAGCTATCATAGTATGTCATTATCCAATTTGTATTTAATGTTATTTTTGTTACTAAATTTACTACTTTAGTCAAGGTGACACAGCTATTGCTATGAATTTGTTTTCTTTGTATTCTTAGTCAATATCTAGATTAACTGGAGGTCAAAAATGATACTGCAGCCAATTACCAAAGAACCAGTACTGGGCCAAATAAGCTGGAAACCTCTCTTTCTAATAAATGGAGGTGGTAGGATGGTTGGACCGATTCAATGACTGATAGGTAGTTATGCCATGAGGACATTTCTGAAAAGTAGTGATTATCTAAAGATGTCTCAATATTGGCAATATTACTACCCACCATAAGCAATCTGTAAACCTCATCACAGAAAATACAAGAACAAACAAAATAATAGGAAATGAGCAAACAAAGATGCAGAACGCCCTCGAAAGCTCCCAACTCCTGTATAACAAATTTAGGGTCATTTAAGTGGAAGAAATCAAAAGCCACACAACTGAAATACATATCTGAAATGGTAGCAGTGGACGTAACAAAATGATTCAATAAGATACTTGCTGAAATCAAAACAGAAATAATTGCAGAGATAATTAAAGTGATAATGACCCTTATAAAAGTGGTTAGCAAGTCTACAAAAGATACTAACAAGAAAACAAAGAGAAGCTAAAGAAAGACATGCAAACCATAAATGTACAACAGAGAAAGGAATTGGAATCCATAAAACAGTTTTAACCAGAAATCCAAGAGATTACAAACTCTTAATAAAGAAATAGGCAGCAGAATCACCCAAGATGAGGGCAGACTGTCAAATCTAGAAGACAGAACATCTGCTGGTAATCGGATAATGAGACACACCTTAAAAATAGCAAACAAACAGGAAAAGTTGATCCAGCAGCTGTTAGATAATGCAAAGAAGACTAATATAAGACTAAATAGAATCAGTGAAAAATCAGGCGATAGCACAAAGGGCATAAAAAAAAAACCTATGCACAGAAATAATAGCGGACAACTTTCAAGGCAGGGAAAAGGAATTTGACATATACATAAATGAGGCCTATAAAAGCCAAGACAGGGATAATCAGAAAAGAATTACATCAAGACACATCAGAGTAAACATTACAGAAATTCAGTGCAAGAATAGAAATTTAAAAACTGTAGAGAAAGGTAACAAATCATCAATTTTAAAACATCCATCAGAATTACATCAAACATCTCAAAAGAAACCCTAAAGTAAAGAAGAACTTAGAATGAAGTGTTTCAAGCCCCAAAAGATGAAAAGTTCCAACATCTCACAAAATTATTTTTCAAAACTTGATGGAGAAATAATATACTTCCATGATAAAGAGCATCTAAAGAAATCCATGACCACCAAACCAGCACTGCAAAAATTATCAAGGATATTATAAAAGAGAGAATGAAAATAACAATGCCAAAAAGCCCAATCAAATGAAACCACTAGGAAAGATGAACATTTAAATAAAAGGGAAAGAAAGGAAATAACAACTGTGAAATAATATAATGACAAGGATAAATAAATACCTATAAGTCATAACCATCAATGTGAATGGTCTCAATTTACCAACCCAAAGAAATGGATTAGTAGAATGAGTCAAGAATCAAGAGCCAACAAGATTTTGCATACTAGAAACACTTTTAACTCCAAATTTCATAGACTGAAAGTTTAATTATGGAAAACAATACTTCACACAACAGGAACCCGGACAAAATCAGGAGTAGCTATTCCAATTGCATACAAAGTGAATTTCAAACCAAGATTGATCAGAAGAGACAAATAAGGACATTACATACTTGTGAAAGGAATGACTTAATAGGAAATGATAACAATGATAAACAATTATGCACCAAATATTGGCATGCCTATTTTCATAAAACAAATGCTAATGAACATGAAAAATCAGACAAACACTAACACAATGGTAAAGGGGACTTAAATATACTAATGTCACATATGGACAGATCAATTAGACAATAAATCAACAAACAAATATTAGAGTTGAACCAAATTTTTACAAAAATAGCCTTAATAGATATCTACAGTGTGCTACACTCAACAGAAACACAATGCACATTTTTCTAAGTAACACATGGAGCTTTCTCCAAATTAGACTGTATACTAACCAAAGAATAAGCCTAATTTAATGTAAAGGAATCAAAATTATTCTATGTACATTGTCTGAACATAGTGCAAGAAAACTAGAATTCAATGGTGAAAGGCACTACAGAAATGATTCACACACAGAAATGAAATAATATTCTCTGAAACAATCAATGGATCACAGCGGAAGCCAAAGAAGAAATTAGAAAATTCCTACACTTACATGATAATAACAATAGGGTATACCAGAACATTTGGAGTGAAATAAAACAGTTCTACGGGATATGCTTGTAGTGGCATATTCAGAGTGAACTCAAATAAATAATCTAATGATGAAACTCAAGGTTCTAGAAAAACAAGAACAATCCAAGCAAAGAAATAGTATAAAGAAAGAAATTATAAAGATCAGGACAGAAAATAATGCAGCTGAGGCTAATACAATACAAAGAATCAGTAAATTCAAGAGTTACTTCTTTGTAAGTCTAAACCAAACAGTCAAACATTTAGCCAATCATATCAAAGCAAGAAAATTTCCAAATTTAGCAGTTAGAAATAAGAAGGGCAAAATCACAATGGATTCTGCAGAAACTTGGATTATTGGTGACTACTTTAAGAACTTGTACTCCATTAAAATGGAAAATTTAGAAGAAATTGATAGATTCCTAGATACATATAAATTGCCAAATCTGAACAAAGAAGTATAAAAATCGTGACTATTCTAATGTCAGTCGATGAAATTGAAGAAGAACTTTTAAAAAATTAACTAAGTAAAGTCTGGGTCCAAACAGATTCCCTTCCAAATTTTAAAATAATTTTACAGAAGATCTAACAATACTGCTCTGTACTCTTTTCAGTGAAACTGAAAGGGAAGTAGTACTGCAAAAGCCATTCCTCAAAGGAAGAATTATCCTGAAAACAAAATCAGAAAACCACACAAAAAAACAAAACTCCAGGTAAGTCTTTTTAATGAACATTGATCCAAACATTTTTAGTGAGATCCTGGCAAGCAGAATGTTTCTACTCGTCAAAACAGATTACATACTATGACCAAGTAAGATTCATTTCAGTGATACAGGAGTGGTTTAACATATACAAATCTATAAATGTATCACACTAACAGAAGCAAAAAATAAAAACTACATGGTAATCTCAATGGACATAGAAAAATAATGAACAAAATCCAAAATCCATTCTGATTTAAAAAAAACCAAAATGAAATTGTAATAGAAAATTTTTATCTCAGTCTGGTGAAGGACAACTATGAGAATCCTACAAACATCATACTAAATGGAGAAAAAATGAAAGATTTTATGTTGAAGTTAGGAAGAAGAAGAGAATACTCACTATCTCCTCTCCTGTTCAATATAGTTCTTGAAATATCAGCTTGAGCAGTTAGACAACAGAAAAAAAAGAAAGAAGTTGAATTATCATTATTTGCTGGCAGTATGACCCTCAACATAAAAGACCCCAAAAACTTCACCAAAGGACTCCTAGAATTAATAAATAAATTCAATAGTGTAACAAGATACAAAGTCTACACTGAAAAACCAATAGAATTCCTGTACAATGATAACAAACTTGCCAAGAAAGAAATTAGGGAAACAAAGCCTGACACAATAGCATCAAGAAAATTACAATACTTAGGGGTTATCCTAACCAAGGAAGTGAAAGGTCTCTAAAATGAAAACTATAGTCCTATGAAAAAATAAGTTGAAGAAGATATCAGAAAACGGGAAGATATTCCTTGTTCCTGGATAGGAAGAACTAACGTACAAAATAAGGCCATGTTTCCAGAACTGTTAGACAGGTTTAATGCACTTCCAGTCAAAATGTCAATAACATTCACAAATGAAGTGAGAAAATAATCCTGAAATTCATCAGTAACCAGAAGAGACCTAGAATAGCAAACGAGATTCTGGACAAGAAGAGAATGGCTAGGAGCAACCCAATTCCAGACTTCTATTACACTACAAATCTACAGTGATAAAAAACAGAATGGCATTGGCCAAAAGCAGACTTGTGGATTAATGGAACATAATAGAAGATCCAGAAGCAACTCCACAGATACTCGTGACTTATTTTTGACAAAGTGACCAAACAGCTTCACTGGAGGAAAGACAGCCTTAGTAATAAACGATGCTGGGAAAATCAGCTTTCTACATGCCAAAGATTAACCCTATATCCCTATTTCTCACCATGCACCACACTAAAATTAAAAAGGATCAATGATCTAAATATTAAATAAAAATACTTAACCTGCTGGAAAATACGATAGGTAAAATTGTTGACGATATATTTGTAACCAAACACTACAAACGAAACTCTGGTTGCACAAGAAATATTAAAAAGAATCAACAAATGTGATCATAGCAAATGAAAATCTTTTCAACAGCAAAGGAAATCAGCAGCATAGTGAAGAGGCAGCCTACATAATGTGAAAAAATTTTGCCAGCTAGGTTTCAACAGAGTAATATCAAGAATATGTAAAGAACACAAAAAATTAAAACCCCAAATTTAAAGACCCAATCCAAAACTGGGCACTTGGAGTAAACAGGTACTTCTCAGATGAAGAAATCCACTTGGTCAATAAATACATGAAAATACTCTCAAAGGGCTGGGAATTTAGCTCAGTGACACAAGAGCCTGCCTGGCAAGCACAAGGTCATGAGTTCGATCTCTGGTACAGAAACAAAAAAAAAAAAAAAAAAAAAAAGAGAGAGAGAAGAAAGAAAGTAAATACTCTCAAAACTGTTGACCTTTTGAGAAATGAAAATTAAAACAACACTGTGATTCAATCTCACTCAAGAAATAATAGTGGTAATCAAACAATTACAAATACTGGTGGGGCTGTGGTGACAAAGTGTTACAGTTACGTTCCTATAGCCCCACCAAGTCTCATGTAATCATGGCATGGATGCATCTGAGGCTGGCGTTGTGATTGGTTTGTTGTCTAGTGCTGGGATTGGTGATGTGAGTGCTGAACGTGCCCAGCGGTCAAGCCGACATACAGTGTAAGGGTGGGAAGAAGGCATGTTTTCCCTCTCTTGCAACCATGAATGGTTGCCCCACCACGCCAACCTGCCTTGCAGCCAGCTGAATATGGACTGAAACCTCCAAGAACTGTAAGAAATAAACCTTTCCTTCCCTAATTTTGGACATCAGGTATTCTGTCTCAGCAATGAGAGAAAAGTAAAAGTAGCCAAGACAGAAAGCAACCCTTCTCCATTATTGGTGAGCATATAAATTGCTACAAACACTATAAAAATAAGTATGAAGATTCCTCAATAAAGCTAAATGAGAGATATCATTTGACTTAGCTGTTTTCCTAATAGTTATCCTCCTGAATGAGTTAAAGTTATCATATCACAGTCATACATGCACACCAATATCTGTGGCAGAAACAATTTATAGAAGCTAAATTTTTCAAACAAGCTACATGCCCATCAAAAGAGGAATGGTTAAATAAAATATAGTATTTATATACATTGTTATATTACTCTGCTAAGTAAAAGATAAACTTGGGGCATTTTCTTGGTAAATGGACAAGTCTAAATAACACATTGTTTCTCTTGTGTAAGAAACCCAAAGGATAAATAAGGAGCAAAATGGTGGATAGATATTAGGAAGTAGTAAGAACTTGTTCAAATGGGGGGAAGGCGAATAAGATATGGGTTGAGGGGGTGGAGGAAGGGAAAAGCCATTTTAAAAAATAGTTAAAAATGGAAATAGAGTTTTGCAAATGGAGAGAGAAAGAGGGAAAGGGAACTGAACAAACAAACAAAAAACCAAAAAAGAATTAAAATGTGTTATGTACATTTACAAATGCTCCATGTTGAATGTGATAATTATATACTGTAAGCGTGTACCAAGAAAAAAAAAAGAAAAAAAAAGAAAAAAGAAAAAAAGAAAGCTTTTAATTATGAAAGGGTGAGAGAGGTTACACAGGGCAAGTAGGAAAATCAGCTCTATTTCTTAACCTTTATAAACGTTCTTAGTAGAATTTTTCCATAAATAAACAGCCTTTAAGCTATCTTTCAAACAGGGACAGGAAGGGATGGGACTGCATTTCGCTATTCAGTCAGCTCCAGATATTAAGCAAAATTGCTGAATACAGCCTTTGTGTGTTAAAAATCCAGTTTCAATGAAGAAGAAAGGAGAAAGGTAGAGAAAATTAAATGGTCAAATTTATGGCTGTCAAATTTGGCAATGATTGAAGCACACACAAAATACTCAAGGGAAAATGAAAAACTAATCAGTGAAAGAGTTCTCACCTTAAATGCAAGGAAACTGGGCACTAGGTACACGATGGTACCGTGCAGGCTTTGCTCAATATGCTAGTCAGTCCGTGGGCCTGACTTATGGAACAAAAAGATTGACTGTCCCTGCTCCCAGAGAGGTTCTAGACCAGCTAAAATCCTCACCTCTCACACTGATGAAGAGCGCTGAAGAGACCCAGAGCATCTGAAATTGTTCTGTCCATGGATATCTTTTATTTCCTGTGAGAAATGTTAGGTGGCCTTGGCCATCATGAGTTAGCAAATTCAATTGCAATGTTTGGTTGGGTTTGGGTCAGCAAACCCTGTTAGAGTAATGAATGAAGATGTGAAAAAAAAAGAATATCTTTGTCAGTAGGGCAGGGGTCTTTACTGGAATAGAATGAAGTCCCAAACTGACTGAAATCCCCAGATTTATTGAGGAACAACAAAGCCATAGAGTTTTTTCTGAGTGCAGATGTTTGTTTTAGGTAGCAAGGTAGGCAAGCAAGGCATGGTGAGAGTTTGGCTAAATAATCAACTTTTATCAGATTGTCCTCTCCAGAGCTTCCTTGTTTTTTCCTTAAGGTCCATATCTGCTTGAGCTGAAAAAACATCTTGTCTTTAAAATGTTTTGGCTCCTTGTAGTTAGCAGTTTTCTACCTCCTGAATCAATTTTAGCAGACATCAACCTTCACAGTGTCACAAGGACTCCACACTGTTTTAACTTCCTTTGCTGGAAAACTCTCCTCTAGATCTATTACCATCATTGGTATAGAGGGGATTCTTTGTCAGAGCTTCTTTACACCTGCCCTGACATGTCAATTTAAAGTTCAAACGCTTGACTGTGAGTTGTCCCAAGATGTCCCACTACACTACAAGACGCAATTTACTATAACTACTTAAAGACCAGGGAAGAGCTCGTGGGGCTCCAACTAGTAACTTGTGAAACAGCATCCCTCCCATTTATCCCAGTAATAAAAACTTTGATAATTGCTTTATTTAAGATGATAGAGATAAAAAAAATCTTTTCTGGCATTTAAAAAGGAAAAAAATCTTATAAGTATGTAGGTATAAAAATAGATGTTATCTATTGACTCCAACTACCTTTGCATACTAACAGTCTGTTAAACCAGCCTTCACTGACTGCTCACTTTGTTCCACTCAGGTCCTCAATCACGTGTTTTAAAATTACCTGAATTTCTGTTAGAAGAAAAAAGGAAGGAATCTAACATGATTTAGAAGAGAAGAGGGGAGGAGCCCCATATGTTCCCTCAAAGCAGAGGCATTAGCTCTTATCTACAAGGATGGGATTTCCTGGTGTCCTAGTGGCAGCTGAAAAAGAAAATCACAGACCAATATGGCAGAACCATGAGACTGACCCACAAAATGAAGCAAAATGGCTGCTTAACAGGGTGAAAAGGTGGAGTGGAATATCTTTCTGAGGTCTTAAGTAACAGGGCACTGAGAAAGTGACCCACTAAGGATATCCAGAAATAAAAGACCACCTAGAGGAAAAGAGCACAAAAAGGGGCAGGTTGAGAGATCAAGTTATCAATAGCTATTTTTTTAAAAGAATGAAAATGCGGAACAAACTATTGAGAAGAACAAAACCATGGGGGTAAAAAGCATACTAAATTCTAGAACTCACACACATAAAGTAGACTTTCTGGCATGCCCAATCTATGTGACCATGTGGGGCACTATAGGTTACCATTAGAGCATGTATTCCCAGGTGCAGCCGCACATGCATCATGTGCCCTGGTGTGAGCCTGCCTAAGTGGGACGAGTTGAGGAAAAGATAAGTTTGGGCACCAGCCCATGGAAGCACAGTCCAGAGTAGCATAATGTGGGGTCAGATGGTGGACCCCACTGTTGAGTTGGATACACCCTGCCCCCACATGGTGGGACACACTAGGGTATTCTGGAAAAAATGAGAAACCTTCTTGAGCTGTCTAGCTTTCATAAATACCACTCCAGCTTTCTGCCTCTCCCAGACAACTAATATCAGAGAAAAAAATTAAAGAACTTCAACCTCCCAACAGATGAAAGCTCAAGTGGGAGAGAAACATCAAGGGGAAAGCAGTTCTCAAAGAGGAAAGTGAAGGAAAAATGTAAAGCAATGTGACATTTGTCAGGTTGATTCCACGGTGTGGGGGAGAGAGAACAAGCTGTGTCCAAGAGGCTCTACCTCTTGGCTAGCTCACCAAAAATACAATATTACTGGAGTTCTACAGTGCTATGGGATCATTCTAGAAATTCTTTCCAGTTTCTTGTTGTCCTGAATTGGACAAGAGTAGTGAAAAATACTGTGGCTTTACATTTGTTAAAGAAATTTTATTTTTCAGTTTTTATTTATGTAAGAAAAGAAGTATACTGTGCAGAGGGAGTGTAAATTGCTTTAAGGTAGGAAAAGTAGTACACTTTGCAGAGTGAGAGTGGGTCGCTGAAGAGAGAGAACACAGTGGTCAATAGGATAATGGTTAATGTATTTTGTATGTGGTATTCCTCAGACTGAAGTCAGATCTTCTTCATCCTATTAGAAACCTGCTTGATCTTATGCTAGAAGAATTGAAAATAGTACTTTCTGGTTGGTACCAGGTGCAGGGTTCAGAAACTTTTTCTGAGAACATACACTGGATCTCCAAGATTGACAAGTCATGTGCATTTGTGCAGCCTGCTGACCACACCCTAATCTCCTGCCTCACCACCACAGTCATTTCTCAACCTCTAGTAATCACTATGGTATGATAAAGTTGATTTTTAATTTCAATGTATGAGAAAAAAGTGCAGTACTTGTTTTTGTGCCTCTGGCTTATTTCATAATGTTCTCCAGTTCCTTTTATTTTATTGCAAGTGACAGAATTTCATTTTGTGTTGCTGAGTAATGTTCCATAATGTATATATTGCACATTTTCTTTATTTAGTCATCTGTTGGTTGGCGTCTAGGCTTATTTCATATAATGGTCATCACAACAAACAGAAGAAGAAAAACAGGCATACTTTGGTATTCTGATTTCACTTCATTTGAAAATGTGCCCAACAGTGAGAAGGCAGGAATGTAGTAGCACTCACAGTTTCTTCTGAGAGACTCACCATTTTCATTAGCCAGCCTAAAACAATAAACACTGGCCTATATTCTGATACCCTGGGAATACACTTCTGATGCCTGGCACATCTCTAGAATTGTGTGTAAAAGCTAAGGGAAACACTAGCAAGGTGCTTTTCAAGGCTATAACGGAGTTGCTTAATTCATGACACTCTTCACTTCCAATATGCCCACACATTTAAACTACCTAAAGTTTATTGAAATTTCCCCACTTAAGTGATGTGGTATTAACCTTTGAAGAAAAATATTTTAAAACAGTTTTAATCAATGTGCAATTAAGATATTATGACCTGTTCCTAAAGTGCAAAAAAAATCATTACTGGCAGCTGTTTCAGGCTGGGCTTAAAATGTCAACATGTTGAAATTTGTATATGCATAAATGTATAACAACATCAAATTGCTACGACTTAAATGCACTGATCAAGAAAGTCTATGGGTAAAAAGCATTGAAAGAGACAACGCCAGCTCTATTTAGTCTGGGACTCTGGAGAATGAGAGTTCACGAGAAATACAAAAGTTCTCCAAACTACAAGGCTCTTTCATGCTTCTTAAAAGTAACCTGTAATTCTTCCAAGGTGAGACATTCTCCTAAACTTTCACTATGTTTTGAACCCAAGAGTTCTTTGAGAAATGTTCTTTTTATTTCTAGTTATTGCATAACTCCTAATATTTCATAAAAGTATTAAATGATAATAAACAATTCACACATATGTAAATATATTTTATTACATTGTTGAGACTGGTTAAAAATGGAAATTGTTCTTATATTACTAGGAAATAAATAGCACTGCTATAATTATAATTGAAACATGCATTAAAATAGTTGATATTTTCATGAATAAAAGCAATCTGCTAGTTAAATGAATTTAGACACTCATGCACAGTATTAAGCAATATTTTTATACTTGCACAACCTTAATTGGAAGAATTATTTTCTCTAAAATGCAAATGCCCTTACATGATAACTTTTCACAGAATCCTTACTGCTTATGATAATGTGATTATCTTCTCTCTTATGTGCAATCTGCCTGGACTTGGTATGTTTCTGACATAAACACAGATGGTGACTGCCTTGACTTTTCAGGTAGTTAATAATGACTGGAGGCATTCGAAGACATTAGTTCCGTGTTTGGGAGCTCTTGTATAATAGAAAACAAAAAATGAAGTTCCTACATATTTTTTCTACTCATCAAAGCTTTTGAGATGCATTCTCTCTGAAAAATTATAATTAATTAAACCACTTTTGACAATATTAACAGATAAAATGATGTGCTCTGTGTATAATGTTTAATGTTGATCAATAGTCATACGAAAAGTCAACTGCCTTCTTTCCATACCCGATTGCAGAAATTTATTTGATAGGCTGATTTTGTAGGTGCAGTGTTGACAAATCATTAAAACTATTTCTATAAATATTTGCTCTCTTGCTCCTGACAGTAATAAAAATTTACGGTAAATCAGAAAAAAGGAAAATATAAAGAATGTTTTCTTAAAATTGAAACAAGCAAAGAAATTAACCTCAGGATAATTTCATTTAGATAAAATCTATTTTCTTTCAATAATTGCATTTAACCTGTTAAAATATTCATCCATTTTTCCAAAGTCATCATTCTTTCCAATAGCTAGCAAAATACATTCCCATTAAAATAGATAAGAAGAAAGACTTTCTTATAACTTGCTCACTTGTCTGTAAACGTTACTAACATTCAGTGCCAAACTGATAACAAAATAGAAAGTAATAGAAGCTTATAGCACCAAAGTCAAAGGCAAAATTCTTAGTAGAACGAATTCAAAAAGCAAACCTATATTGAATGAAGTGGAGACATTTCTGTTAAATTGGGAACATTAACAGGCATTATTTCAAGCTTAGCCCTCTTATACAGCAGTCATCCTACACGTTGTCTTTTGGAGCATTCCCTCTCTCATAATATCCCATGCAATTTCAAAGACTAAAACAACAAAACTACCAGAACAACTGATGTAAAATAGAAGAATAGTGGCAGAGGTTACACTTCAGAATGAAACATCTTAAAAAGAAATGTTAGAATCCCAATAATGACTAACAAATATTGTTCAGTACATATGGCCATGAAACCATGACTTGTCAAATTCAAGTAGATTTGTGTTCTTCAAAAATGGATCCTGTTTGCCCTGATACTAGGCTAATCATTGATTTAAAAATTTCCTGTCCACCAGGTTGCATTCCTTTTTCTATGTGATATGTAGTTTTTAGTTTGTTTACTTTTTTCATTTTTAATAAAGTCCCTGATGCAAAAACAAAGCAAAAGTATTATTTCCATTGATCTTTGTGGGTAATTTAATATTTTTTTCATTCTTTTAACATTGAATTTTCTTGAAACTCTCTTTCCTCTTATCACTTTGCTTCCTGCTGCTGTTACCCTTTGCTTCTGTCATCTTTTCCAGTTATTTGTGCAACATTTGCCAGAAGTTTTCTTTCTGAAAATTATAGTCACTTTCATAATTCCAATTAAATGCAGCATCACCTAGAGTACCCTATCTCAAAAGCTATGACTTATCCAATTTCACTTGGTACACACTAAATAATTAATTTCATGTATCTCAACATATATTTAATAATTTCTACAGCATTATCTTTTGAAATATAATTTACCATTTACTTGGAATTTAGGTCAGAGTTTTTATAAAGGTGCAAATGCAGTATAGAATTGGCGGGATCCTAGAGCAATAGATGATGAAACTTCATTACATGTAACTATATGGCACTAAATTGATGCTGTCTTTTCATTGCCTAAACTAATTATATCTTAAATATTCCTAATTATCTTTCTAGATAAACATGGTTATAAAATCATTTCATTTGTTTAATCTCATAGTAAAATAGGTTATCTCATTAGAAATATTTCTCTAAATCTATTTTTTGGAAATGTTTGCCTACTTCATATTATATCTTTGCAAGGAAGTGAAACGAAGAAATTCAGTAAGGATGAATTATGAATTTTAATATTGTTATATTATTTTTTATTCTATAATTCTTTATCCAGTAGGTTCTCTGGCATATGGTGAAGCACCAAAAGCTAGCATTATCCCACTACAGAGAGAAAATGGAATGAATGCTTCAATTCCTTTTGATATAACCTCTTTAGAAACTGCTTCCTCTAAAATGGGAGTTAAAATGTATATATCCCATCCTCTTTTCACATCATCCCAACACATATATAAAGTATGAGTAGCTCTTTACATGCCCTTCATACTAAACTTAAATATAATTACCGTGGCCACACATTGTGAGAAAGTTTGGTTTTGAAATTGGACCTCAGTTTGCCAAAAATATCAACTGCTCATTTTTGTTTCTGAAATTGGATTTGCATAACTCCCCCTTTGCTACCTCTAAATTAAACTGCTAAGACATAACACATGTGAAATTGTGTTCAAACACATTCTGTCATTATTAAGTGTGAGACTTTAATAGGTAAAAGAAATAATATACATGAAAGTTTACATATCAACAAAACATTTTGAGAATAAAATGTGCACTGCAAAGGATGCCTGCCAGTAGCCCAATAATTGAAGATTTCTTGCTTTTCCAAATTCTGAGTAATTCTCATCTTCTCTGGCTTTCTCTGAGCAAGAAATCCAAGTCTGTTATTAGGGTATGGAAGGAGCTGCAGACTAGGTTGTTGAAGCAGTTTAAAAAGATAAGTCTTTCCCTACAGGAAATACAGAATAGAGGTTTGAAAGAACTCTTCAAAAAATTGTTTGTCTGCTAAACACCACGCAATCTCAGAGACAAAATTATCTCCTGCACTGATTATCAACTATGAATTTGTACCTGTGGTTCTTTGTGCAAATATTTCCTCCCAGAATTGTTAAAGATGTGCTATACCCTTTTGCTATATCTCACTAAAAATAGCCTCAAATTCGGTGCTGCTGTTATAATTTAAGTCTTGTATACAGCAGTCTTTTGCCTCCATTCATATAGGGTTCTTCAATTTTATATTCTCAGGGCTATCTTATAAATTTGCAACTCCTCTCCTTTCAGCCACTCATTTGCTTCTTTCTTAATAGGAGGATGAGCTCTCATTCCTGAGCCAGCAGCTTTTTAATTTATTATTTACCCCAGTGCACATTCAGTTTTTCCATAACAGCAGTTCTTCAAATCTTGTACTGAAAGTGTAAGGATGCTTTCTGTTCATTAATTTCTGGGTCCTATTTCAGTTGACAAATTTCCTGAACTTAATACAAACAGATAGTTATCAACTATCATTTTTATTGCATATTACAGATACATTTTCAGGACAACTGCTTTCTTGACTTTCTCTTTTCATCGGTATACTTTTCATAATGGATTCTGTACTCAAATTTTACATTACATATTCTGACCTATAAAAGCTTGCTCCAGGATAACATAACATAACTATTTTTTTACTGTAGCTATTTTTTTTACCTACTTTAAACTAGGTTCTGCTTTGGATAACAACTCTATCAAAATATCATATATATTCTACAACTTCTCATCATTAGCAAATTGTTCAATTTCTTTAAAAGAGGATTATTTTTCTATAACGATTATGCAGTTTCACTTAAACTTAATTAGAGTACAGCTAACTTTTATAATTATGCAAAAATATCCTACACTTGGAATATGAAATAAACAAAACTATTTTTCTAAAAAGTCTAGTTTTGAGTACCTTTGGTGTTTAATACATCCTTCTCTCCTGTCACAATTCTCTTCAAACGTTTGTATGTGTTCTTTCATGATACTGGAAAATTCTGTTCTTTAAGGAATTGTCTAGTAGTATTTCAGTGGACTATATTCAAGAATCTTAGAGGGGAGACATGGAAAGCAAGACTTTCTTTCTCCAGAAGACATGAGTAACTGTTGGATATAATACTTAAAACAAGGTTCCAATTGACTTATCTTAATGGGTAAGAATTTAAATGACTGTTGAAAGTACTACAGCAATATCATGGAGGGAAAAGGCCTGGTACCACTCTTTAACTTGCTTCAAATATTGTAATTATCTTTCAAACATGAACAGTTTTAAGTTCTATAAAATTACCAAACCAGTCATTTCTATGTTCCATATAGTTACATTGTATATAATACTTAAGGCTCTGGTTAGTACACTGTCCAGAATAATAGACTTGCGTAGATCTCCTCAGAAATTACTTCATTTCAAGGAGTTATTTTTTTAAAACTAAGTTATCTTCTATTGTCTTCTCAATTTCTCTTTCAAGGAATAATATTGAGAAATTTTCCAAAAATCAAGGTTTTAAAACTATGTACTTGGCTATATTAACATGAAAGAAATTCTACTGTGATGGCAGAAAATGTCATAATACTTAGGGAAGTTCTTTGGAATGAGCACCAACAATACTAAGACAACATTATTTTGCCTCCTGTCTTCATTCAATCCGTATGATGCATTTAGTTGAGCAAAGTAAGTAAACAGAAAGGCATCTATTTGAATAAGTTAATTACTTACACATGAACACTTTTTGGCTTATTACTGGAGTTATCTTTCTTTCTTTCTTTAATTTTTTTAAAATTTGTACCAGGAATCAAACTCCAAACCTTGTGCTTGCAAGTAGGTGCTTGAGCAGCTGAGCTATACCCAAGCTTGGCTTGTGTTTGTATTTTATATTTTTACAATTCAGTAGTTACTATTGCATTTCTAATTACATAAAAGAAAAGAAGAGTAATAAAAACTTTAACAGACGCCTTGGACAACATTCCCATATCCATTAGAGAACTCATGTTGACCTGCCTTATTCCTGCATATAAATTATTGGACCAGTTCATGTTTATTTTGAAGCTAGTATCACAACATATCAAATAAATTTGCTGTCTAAATGGAAGTAATCTAGATGTTCTCCCAATGGCAACTAATAGTAAAATTGACCTGTATTCAGGAATTGGTGAGAGATTGTAATTGATGGCATAGTTTGCATTTCTATCTTCTATAAAGTCCATTTTGTAATATTTTTGAACAGTATTCCTCATATAGTAAGCTCTACAAGCAGTTTGTTACTGCTTCTGTTGATATTATTATTGAGCTAATCTAACCCACTCTATAGAAATTGTGCTGTGATCCTTTAGAAAGACACAAAGAATTTCTAGATGATCAGAAAATTTTTGGAATATTGATTGGCTGTTGATTTGGCTTTTTATCTTTACAAACATGATGGGCCATTTTAAGGTGCATCTAATTAACCAAAGTGAAAATGTTTTCTCCACAGCGCATTAACTCTCTACTTAATTCCATTTAGATGTGACTTCTGAAGGTGAATGAATTACAAATAAATCATTTGATGTTAGAAGAAGGAGTTATGGGTGGAGAAATTGAAATAATAGTAATATCAAAAGATTTCAAATGAAAACTTTATGACTGAGATAGTCTAGATCAGAAAAGATGAACTGAAGGTAACTATTAATTTAATCCACTCTATGGCAAAGATGAGGTCAGTGCCATCTCTTATGTCTCATACCAAGTGTACTAAAACATAGTAAGACTCAGAGTATAATTCTTGAGCCCAGGTCAAGTTTATGTCTAAACTATGATCTTGATTAAAGCTTTATTTGTAGAACCAGAATAAGCATTCAAAAATCTATAAATCACTTCCAATACTCTATAAAATCATTGTATTTAAAAATAGATTAAGAAAGTATTATCATTGAGCACTGACAGAAAAGATTGGCTGTTGGGGACCACAAGTTCACAATGGCTGATTTTTATGCTTCTCTAAGGGATAAATGGAGGTTTGGAATTATGCTATCACTCTTTTGAGACTTTCAATTAACTCTTTTGGGATGGATCAACCTCTCCCTCCTACTAAGACTAAGATAAAACTACTAAGATTAAAAAGAACACTGAAATATTCCATGCGACAGGAACCCAGGTGTAGTTATTATGTTTGCAGACAGTGTAAACTTCAAACCAAAAATGATCAAAAGAAATAAAGAAGGTAATTATATACTTGTTAGGGAGAAAATTCAAGAGGAAGAACTAACAATCATAAATACATATGCACCAAATGCAGGAGCACCAAATTATATAAGACAAATACTAATGGACTTAATGACACAATTGTAACAGGGGACTTTTAAT
Organism: Dasyprocta punctata; assembly: GCA_004363535.1. Lineage (NCBI taxonomy): Eukaryota > Metazoa > Chordata > Mammalia > Rodentia > Dasyproctidae > Dasyprocta > Dasyprocta punctata. Next base: position 103,348 of record RJWM01002650.1, read on the forward strand.
ACCCCATTGTCACATAGAGATAGATCATCTAGACAAAAAGTTAGCAAAGAAATAACAGAACTGAATCAAACCTGTGTTCAAATGGACTTAGTAGATGTTTACAGAGTGTTTCACCCAACAACATCAGAATACAAATTTTTCTCAACTTCACATGGGATGTTCTCTAAAATAGACCATATATTAGCTCATAGAACATGCTTAAGTAAATGCGAAGGGATTGAGATTATCCCATACATATTATCTGATCATAGTGCATTGAAATTGGAAAGTAATGGTAAAAGAAACTGCAAAACCTACCTAAACACATGGAAATAAAATAACAACATCTCGAACAACCAGTGGCTTACAGATGAAATTAAAGAAGAAATTAAACAGTACCTAAAATTCAATGAAAATACAGATACAACATACCAAAACTTGTGGGATGCAATGAAAGCAGTCCTAAGAGGAAAATATATAGCAATAAATTGTCACATCAAGAAAACATAATGAGCACAAATAAACAACATAATGATACACCTCAAGCTTCTAGAAAAACAAGAGCAAGTCAAACCCAAGGCTCATAGAAGAGACGAAATTATAAAGATCAGAGTAGAAATTAATGCAATTGAGACTAAGAAAACAATACAAAGAATTAATGAATCAAAGAGCTGGTTCTTTGAAAGAATAAACAAAATTGGTTAACATCTAGCCAACCTTATCAAGAAAAAGAAAGAAAAAATTCAAATTCATGCAATAATGAATGAAAAGGAAGAAATTATTATAGATCCGATGGAAAGTCAGAAGATCATGAATACCTACTTTGACAATCTTTACTCACATAGGATGGAAAACCGTGGAAATGGACAAATTCCTAAAAACATATGAAATATCAAAGCTGAGTCAAGAAGATATAACAATTTTGATTAACCCAGTATCAGCTACTGAAATTGAAAAAGGAATCAAAAACTTACCAACAAAGAATAGCTCAGGTCCTGATGGATTCACAGCTGAATTCCACAAGAAATGTAGAGAACAATTAATGCCAATGCTGCTCAAACTCTTCAATGAAGTTGAAAGGGAAACAATCCTCCTAACTCATTCCTGGAGGCAAGTATTACACTGATATCAAAACCAAAGAAAGATTTAACCAAAAAAGAGAACTATAGACCAGTTTCTCTAATGGACATCGATGCAAAGAGTCTCAGTAAAACACTGGCAGATAGAATGCAGCAAATCATCAAGAAGATTATACATCATGACCAAGTGGGATTTATTTCAGGAATACAGGATTTATTTCAGGAATACATTAACAAATTCAAATCAATAAATGTAATACACCACATCAATAGGGTCAAAGACAAAAATCACATGATCATCTCAATAGATGCAGAAAAAGTTTTTGATAAAGTCCAACACTTGTTCATGATAAAAACCTTAAGAAACTTGGAATAGAGGGTATCTACCTCAATCTGATAAAAGCCATCTATGACAAACCAACAGCCAACATTACACTAAATGGACAAAAACTGAAAGCTTTCACTCTAAAATCAGGAACAAGACAAGGATGTCCAATATCACCACTCTTATTCAATATAATTTCAGAAACATTAGGCAGAACAATCAGACAAGTGAGAGAAATAAAAGGAATAAATAAAGGAAAGGAATAAGTTAAATTATCACTACTTGCAGATGACATGATACTCTACATAGAAGACCCTAAAAATTCCATCAAAAGGCTACTAGAGTTAATAAAAAATTCAGCAGTGTAGCTGGATACAATGTAAACTCTCAAAACTCAATAGCATTCCTATACACAACAAAATCACTGAGAGAGAAATTATAGAAATAACAACTTTCACAGTAGCATCCAAAAAACTGAAATACTTAGGAATCAACCTAGCAAAGAATATAAAAGAGTTATATGCTGAAAACTATAGTACTCTAAAAAGGAGATTGAAGAGGATGTTAGAAAATGAAAAATTATCCCTTGTTCTTCATTAGGGAGAACTAACATTGTGAAAATGGTCACACTTCCAAAACTTCTATATAGATTTAACGCAATCCTAATCAAAATACCATTAACATACCTTAGAGAAAACACTCCTAAAATTTGTCTGAAACCAAAAGAGACCTAGAATAGCAAAGGCAATTCTGGGCAACAAAAGCAAGGCAGGAGGCATCTCAGTTCCTAACTTGCAACTATACTACAAAGCTACAATAATAAAATCATCATGGTACTGGCAAAAAATAGACTGGAGGATCAATAGAACAGAATAGAAGATGCAAATACAACTACAAAGACATTCAGCCACCTTATATTTGACAAAGAAACATGTTCACTGGAAGAAAGATAGCCTCTTTAATAAATGGTGCTGGAAAAATTGGCTTTCCACATGCCAAAGAATGAAACTAGACCCATGTGTATCACCATGCACTAAACTAAAGTCAAAATAGGTCAAAGATCTAAACATTAAAATACAAATACTAAATTTACTGGAAGACAAGGTAGGTAAAAATCTTGAAGACCTAGGGATAGGCAGAGTTCATGAACAAAATGCAAACTGCATGGGAAGCACTTCAAAGAATCAACAACTGGGATCTCATTTTATTAAAAAGCTTTTGCACTTCAAAAGAAATCACCAATAAAGTAAAAAGAAAGCCCACACAATGGGAAAGAATTTTATCCTACTGTCCCTCAGATAAATGACTTACATTCAGAAAATATAAAGAATTGAAACACATCAGGACCCCGAAATTCAAAGACCCAATCCAAAAATGGGCATCTGAGATGAACACACATTTCTCAGAAGAAAAAATACAAATAGCAGATAATTACATGAAGAAATGCTCAACACCACTGGTCATTCAAGAAATGCAAATTAAAACAACATTGAGATTCCATCTCACTCCAGAAAGAATGGCTGCCATCAAGAAATCAACTGATAAAAAATGCTGGTGGAGCTGTGGGGAAAAAGGAACACTTCTACACTGTTGGTGGGAGTGTAGACTGGTGCAATTACTGTGTGAATCAGTATGGAGATTCCTCAGAAAACTAGGATTGGAAATTCCCTTCATTCCAGCTATTCCCCTTCTGGGTATTTTCTCAGAAAAATTGAAAGTGTCATGTCACAGTGATATATGTGCACCCATGCTTATAGCAGCACAATTTTTAATAGTTAAACCTTGGAAACAACCAAAATGCCCATCAACCGCAGAATGGATGTAAAAGATGTGGCATTTTTATACAATGGAATATTACTCAGCTATAAAAAAGGATGATCTTGAGGCTTTTTAAGTAAATAGAGGTAACTTGAGACTATGGTCATAAGTCAAATAAATCAGACTCCTATTTGTAAATAGTGTATTGTCTCCCTCGTGTAAAAAATAAATAACAATTTTAAAAAACTAAGAGTAATAAGATCCAAAATATACAATAGATACTGCAATAAGGAAAGCAAAAGACAGTGCTCAAAATTAAGGAACAGCTGGGATAAGGGAAATGAAAAATGGAAGAAAGGAAAAAATTATGTTTGTAGATACACATATATTAACTGTATGTATGTGTAAGTATGCAAGATAGATAACTATACTACTAATTCTCTTATAGTTCATCAGAAAGAATAGTTTGTGTTGTCATTGTTTGATTGTCTGATTATTTTTTATGCCTAGATCTCATAACTTGAACAACTACTTTTAAGATAACAATATATAATAGATTGACTAGTATTGAATTCATTGTTGTTTTTTTCAGATTCTGTATTACTTCTACCTTTTTTTTCTGTTTTGCTTTTTAAAATAAAAAAAGAGCACTGCAGCGCAAGATTCTTCCTGGCATAAGATCATCTCCACTCTCTTGAGTCATCCCAGGATATTCATTGCCTGCTGAGGCATCTACCTCTGAATCTTCCACTAGTCCTCCTACATTGTGTACACCTAATAAGTAGTGGCTGCTTTGGAGTATCTTGGCCTCTACCCATCCTGAAACAGAGACCTCACAGCTCCCCATCATGCATTACTAAATGTGTCTCTGCTTTATTTTATTTTATTTTATTTTATTTTATCTTATTTATTTTTGGTACTGGGGATCGAACTCATAACCTCGTGCCTGCTAAGCAGGCACTTAAGTCACTGAGTCAAATTCCCAGCCCTTGTCTCTGCTTCTTATTTCATCTTTTTGCCATATCCCTCATACAGGTAGTTGGAGATCTTGGCCAGGTCCCTGACAGTTCGAGAAACCATGAGAAAGATAATCACAGAGGATCAGTAGAAAGAAAGAATAACTTACCTTTAAACACAAACATGATTGCTTCAAATTTGTAGAAAACTCAACTTCTGAAGCTCATCTTTACCCTTAACTTTTTCAGTTTTCAAAATTTTACTTTTCTCAAGTAATCCCTTATAATGTAAACTCCTTTATGATGTACTTTGTTTCATTCTATAACCATGATCAACTATCTTTTTCTAACAACTTTAATCTATGACTTCCTAGAGCCCAGAATTAAAAAATAAATACTATCTCAGCCCATATTATATTAAGACACTTACCAGTAAAATTGCCAGAAATTTTCAAAAGTCATCTACAGTAGGACTCTTGTCTGTTAGAACCAATCTGCTGCTAGGGAACAGTCATGCAACTAGAAAGGGGAATCACCTGCAAATTATAGCAAATGGTTAATTGAAAGAAAGACAGATTGGTAAGCCATCTGCAGCTTGACTAGCCTTGGAAAGAAACTAGATCAGCTGGCTCTCTCATTGCTCTGATTTATAATTCCAAACAAATAACCACACTACCATTTCCAGGCCTGTTGTCATGGTTCATCATCTAATAACAGCCCAATCACAGGCAAGTCATTTAACTCCAATTTTCATTGGGCTTCAATTCTATGGTCCATAAAATGCCACAAATGGTCATAACTACCTTACAACGCTGTGTAAGGATTAGCTGAGATAAAATGTGCTACAATTCTGCAAACAATGAATAATATGTGTGACAAAATGCCTAGCACAAAGTTAAACAGTAGGTGCTGATATTTTTTTTTTGTAATTTTTTTAAATGCTGGGAATGAACCCAAAGCTTTGCATATGTCAGGCAAGTTCTTTACCACTGAGCTACATGAACAGACCATATTTTGTTATATAAACACCGTTTAATCACTACACCTAATTATCAAGAAGCATAAATAATTGTCATTTTAATTGACTTAAACATAGAAAAAATGAATAAACAATAACAGAGTAAAATACAGTATCACAAATATAATATGGGCTGGTGATAATGGCTCAGCAGCACAGCACTGGCAAGTGCAAGGTCATGAGTTCAATTCTCAGTAACAAAAAATAAAATAAAAAAATAAATGAAAATAGAAAAAGAAACAAAAATACTGTCAAGAGGACAAAACAAAAAAAACTATAACCTTACTCACCCACTGATTCTACCCAGATTTACCAAAAGATATTTGGAGAAAATATCTATCACTAGACATTACCTGCCTAAGATGAACTTTTATCAGGTTTCAAGTAAATACATACAATATATTTTGAATTAAATGGATAAATGTTAATGAATATTGAGAAAGCAGCAAGTTTATTTAAATATTAATTTTATTAAATGTTACTTTGTTTTAGCTAGTCATCTTCATTTATATCTTCACCTCACTCTTACTCTCCCCTTCACTGTATTTTTTATTAAGGTTTGAAAACCATTTCTTTTTAGAATTCAGTAGATATTTATTTTTTTATATCTCAAATGGCAGACTGTTCTATTAACTGCATTAACTACTCAAAAAGGCTCAATGACAACATTTGGAACCTTGTTCATATAACTGAAAAACCAACCTAGGAACAATTTTGAACAGAAATATCAAGAGTTGGAAAGTTCTATTTTTTGTCAAAAAGGTTTTCTATTGTGATATGCTAATCATTTTTAGGAAGATGGAATTTTTAACATCATGCTATAATGTGAATATACTTTTAATTTAAAAGTCTTAATTTACCTGACTCTTCTAGCTGGCTTTAAATTCTAAATGTCTGGTGACCTATACATAATTGCTAGATAGAAGAATATATTATATCCCACCTATTTTTACCCTTTGTCACAACAAAATTACAATTGTGCTCATTTTAATTAATTTTTCAACAATAAATTAAACAACAAAGACTGATAGGAGAATAACTGATAGTCTTTGAATAGTAACCACCACAGCCACAGACTAGAAGTGGTGGTTCTATTAATAGTAATACTGAAAGCATACATACAGCATTTTGCTGTTACTAGTTGGACAGATGTATCTTTCAAACATTTTTTATTGTGTGTTTTTCCCGAATGTAGCCTTGACATAGTACAACAATGGCTTTTCTCATTCTTTTCAATTCAATAAATTGCCTTTATTCTTTTCTTTCTTTTTACTTGAATACCAGTGGAAAGATATAAGTATTAAATAAAACTGAAATTTCAATTTTTCTGCTCAAAGGATTTGAAAACTTCAGAATATAAAAGGAAACAGAAAATTAGTAAAATTACTGCATTAGGTCCAAGAACTAAAATATACTATATATTTGAGAAAGTTGTAGCAAAAGAGTGGCTAAGTTTTATAAAGAGTGCAGAGTCAATATGAAAGGAGTTTAGTATTCCAAACTTACATGTTGAAATGAAGAACTGGGTAGGCTGAAAGCATAAATACTAATAGAATCAGTAATCACATCAGCATTTCTGAATTGAAGAAACATCATGGAGTGATGTCTAATAGATGGCCATTCTATTATTATAAAACACTTGTCTGTTTAAAATTAGAGCTGGCATCATTTGTAGAAGGTCCTCTGGTGAGGGAAGATAAGGTTAGGTAAGGCCACTGCTAAGAACATTACAGTAAATGATAATCAAATGTATAGTAAACGAACTGAGATACCATCAAATTCAGGACCAGAAACAGGTGAATGATTTTTGAGAGCTATGCAGTCTACGACTCAGAACTACTTTCCAGTACAAAGAAGCATGATGGTAATCCTGGATGTCTGGGTGGAGCAGCACTAGAAGGTTGCATATATATTTTAGAGCATAAAGTGTTGTTCTTCCTTTTCAGATGAGAAAACTGAAACTCTTTAGGGATAAATATCATTTCCTGGTCGTTCAATCAGTTATTACCACAGCCAAAATAAGAACCCTTTTCTGAATCTCAGTCTAGTATTCTTTCCTTATTATACAGAAGAGTTAAAGTTAGAATTCCTCTATTTATTCCAGCTGATGATATTTATTAAATTAAACTTTAGGTGTTCCTTTCAATAGAACAATCAATTAGTTGGTGCTTAATGTACACTGGCGTGAGAAAAGAGAGAAGTCAGTGTTATATAGTGAAAACAGCAACAAAACTGCAGTTGAAGATACCTGGCATTCACAAAAAAGCTATCTTTGTGACTTTAGCTGCATTATTTCACCTCACTAGATCTAACTTTCCTAATTACAAATTTGAACCAAAGATGTCCGCCATAGTCAGTTGTGTAGGTTCCACAATGGCAAGGAATACATTCTTTATTTCTTATGTCTATCTTCTTCAGTGTTAGCAACTAGTTTGTATACTTGACCTCTTTAAGTGATTGGTCAGTGCTAACAGAAATAAGTACTAACAGTTATTACCAAAAGGAAGAGAATGTAGACAATCAGGAAGTCCACTGGTTCCAAATGCAGGTAACTTAAAGGTCTGTCGTAGAACGTAACCCCAATTTTCAACAATGTATTGGGAACAAACAAATTTGGGTGAGGAGGATGCTCTTCCAGTATATTTCTAGTTAGGGTACTTTGTTTTTAGCTTTATCTGAATGAATGGGTTAAAACTATTTGGTTCCAAGTGCCATAAAATGTACTTGAAAAAATTATGAAGATAAGGCTACTGGCTCATTTAGCTAGAAGGTCTGCCCATGGAAATTATCCCTAAAATGTTGGGACACGAGACTCACTTACATTAGGATTCTTTTGTCCTCTAGCTTTTACTTCATGCCACGTGCCAAAAAGCAGGTTATTTTCACTAATCAGCTCTTCAAAGTAATGGAATATATATTGGCCAGCAAATTTAGTTCTTTCATACTCATAACTTACAGTCTGTGAGATAAAGAGGCCATACCAACATTACCAATGAGAAAAATTCCTGAGGAAGATTTTGATCGACTCGAAGTAACTTGCATCCCTTGAACAGTCACCATGACTAATGGCTAGAAAAACTGAATGTTGTTATTGTCACAACCAAGGTCATATTAAGAAATTGCTTCACTGCTCTAGGCTTCAAGTTTATTTTTTTAATTATGTAATGAACTCTGTTGATCCCACTGCCCAATCTGAGCACTGGAACATTGATAACATATTTACCTTTGTTCTTCTCTGTTAGTTCATCCCTTATCTACCTCTGCCTAAGATAGCTATATCTTGATTTTTATTTTATCACTTCCTTGCATTTTAAATAGGCTTTATCTCATACTTATGCAAGCCAAATATACATTGTTTTATTTTAGATTTGCATTTTTAAAAAGTTTATTATCCTATGCAAACATCTATGTGCTGCTTTTTGCATTGAACTTGCATCTGTTTTCCTAATGATAAGCATTTGGTTGTTTCTGAGCTTCTGCTGTTCATCACTGAAATAGGATAATTTTACCTTATTTTTTCTCTTTTATCTCCCTACTGTTACAAACACTGCAGTTATGAACATTTTGTGCTGTGTGAACCTACGGGCAGAATTGCTTAGCACAAAGTATGTGAATATTCAACTTTACAAGATAATGATAAGTGGTTTTTCAAAGTGGTTTTAACCATTTTGTATTGTAACCAGCACCATACCAATATCCTACAAAGTCAAAACTTCTGATATAGTAAAAAATGTAAAAACTTTTCTATTTAAATTAATATTGTATTGGAAGTTTTGTGGATTGGGGTTTATATTATCATTATATATCATGTATTATATATTGTATATTATAGTACTATATTATTAGTAGGTTAAAATTTTCTGTATATATTTAGTAGCCATCTATGTTTTTAAATTATCTATGGAATGACATTTTTTCTTTTTGTGCTCTTTATCTTTAGCATAATGACTTATTTATAAGTTTATTTTACTAGTAAAAGCGCTTTGATAAAATTTCATTACAAATATCTTCTTACAATAGGTTGTCTTTGCAAACTATTTAGGATATATTTTAATGAAATTAAGACGTTAATATGGTAAAAACAATCAATATTTTACTTTATCATTAACATTTAATATGTTTAAGAAGTTCCTTACCTACATTAAACTGATAGCCACCAAGAGTTTATATGAATAGCTGTCACGTTTCCATTTTATTTATATTATTTCACTTTTTATGAGTGTAATAATCACATCTATCTTGGGGAATTGTTACATATGCATATTGCATCTTGATTATTTTTTACTTCTACTTATCTCCCTCAGCTTACCCTCTCCCACTTACCCAGAATCCCTTTATATTCAAAAAATTTCTGCCACTCTGTTTTCTACCATCTCTCTTTTATTTTGCTTTTATAATTATTTACATTTCATGGATATCATATAAAAATAAATCATGAGATATTTAACCTTCTCTGTGTTTTTTATTTCACTTAGCATTATGGTCTCAAGATCCATGCATTTTCCTACAGATGACTCAGATTTATACTTCCTTATGACTGAACACTAATCTATCTATCTATCTATCTATCTATCTATCTATCTATCTATCTTTCTATTTATCCATTCATGTGTTGGTGGGCATATAGGCTCTTCTGTAATTTACCTGATGTGAATTGTGCTGCTATAAACATGGGCATATATGTATCACAGTAATATGATAACTTTAACTCTTTAGTAAAGATACTCAGAAGAGGTAAAGCTGTGACAAATGAAATTTTTATTTACATATTTTGAGGAATCATCATAAAGATTTCTATAGTGGCTATAATTTACATTCTTACCAAATATATAAAAGGTTTCTCTTTTGTCCACAACCTCCAAGCATTTGTTTGTTGAGTCTTTGGTAATAGCTGCTCTTATTATAGTAAGATGAAATCTCATTATTGTTTTGATTTCCATTTTTATAATGTCTAACAATGTTGAACATTAATCATGCATTTATTGGCCACTTGTGTTTCCTTTGGCCAGAGTGTATTCATTTCAATCTTCCATGTTTTGACTGAGCTTTTACTTTAGGCAGTTTTATTTTTAGTTCTTTATATATTCTAGATACTAGTCTGCTGTACAAGGAATAGCTGAAAAATGTTATCATTTGCTAGATCTTCTCCTTGTATTGGTTGTTTTCTTTGCTGTACAGAGGTGTTCTAATGTTTTAAATTTGAGTTAAAGCTTTTGATGATTATTGGTATTATATCTTGTGCAATTGGGATTGTGTTTAGAAAGTCTTGCTTATATCTTCACCAGTTTTACCATTTTTTGTTTTTTCATCTAGGTTTTTGATCCATTTCAATTTATTTTTGGTACAGAGTGAGATACATAGGTCTAGATTGATTTTTTTCTCCATGTGAATAACCGGTTTTATTGGTACTATTTTTTAAAAAGAGACTACCTGTTCATTACCATAGATTATTGGCCCCTTTGTCAAATATCATATGGCTAAAGATATTTCTGCATTCCTTGTTCTATTTCATTGGTCAGTATATCTGTTTTTGTGCTGATATCATGCTATTTTATTACTGTATCTTTGCAGTATAACTTAAAGCCCAGCATTGTAATGACGCCTGTTTTACTCTTCTTGCTTATGTATTCTGGTTTGATGCATGTTTTAGCATTGATCTTTCTAGTTCTGATAAAAATACTGACAGTGTTTTGATTGGAATTGCATTAAATCTATCATAATTTTGATAATGTGACCATTTTAGCAATTTCGATTTTCCTAACCAGTAACAGGGTGTTTTTTCATTATCTAATGTCCTCTTCAACATTTATTTTCAACATTCTGTGCTTTTAATTTAAAGACCTTTCATCTCCTTGACTAGGTTAATTCCAACTTATTTAATTTTTCAAGCTACTATGAGTGGGCTTATTTTCCTGATTTCTTTCATGGTAAATTCACTGTTGCTGGCAAAATTGTTATTAAATTTTGTTTGATGAGTTTGCGTTGTGCTACTTTATTGATATGATTCTTAGTTCTAAGAATTTTCTGGTGACATCGTGAACTACAATGTCATCTGCAAATAAGAATTTTAACTTGTTCCCTCCCTATTCTAATCTTTCTTATGTATTTTTCTTGACTCCTCTGGCTAAAGTTTGAGTACTGTGTTAAACAAGAGTGGTGAAAATGGACATCCTTAACTTGTTCCTGAGACTAAAGAGAATGCTTTCAAGTTTTTCAGCATGCAGTTTGATGTTGCCAGCGAGTTGTCATAACTTGATTTTATCAGTTTGAGTTAAGGTCCTTCTATGTGCTATAGCATTTGAATTGATTTACACATGTACCATCCTTGTACCCTTGGGATGAGCCCAGTTTGGTTACGATGTATGATCCTAAAGATTCGTTACATTCTGCTTAAAAGTGTCTCGTTGATTAATTTTCCATCTATCTTAATTAAAAATATTGGTTTGCAGTTTTGTTTTTTCGTTAAGTTCTCATTTGATTTTGGCATTAGAGTACTGACAGCTTTGAGAAATGAGTTTGACAGTGTCCCTTTCCTTAAAATTTTATGGAAGAGTTTAAGGAATATTGACCTGAACTCTTCCCTGATATTCTGGTAAATTCAGCTGGGAATTCCCCAGGTTCTGCACTTTTCTTTGTTGGTAGGGTTTTAGGTATTATCTTTGTTCCACTGCCCATTATTCAGTCTATTTAAAGATTCTATATTTTCTTGGTTCAATTTTATTAATTCCTAGATGTCTGTGTAAGTTTATCCATTTCTTTTAGATTTTCCAATATTTGGAATATAAGTGTTCAAAGTAATTTTTGTAGTTCTCTGAGTTTCAGGAATATTTGTTGTGACTTTGCCTTTTTAATTACTAATTTTATTGATAGCAAAGCACTTAATTTACTTAGAGTTGATTTCTTCATATATAGTATAAAGTTTGGAGTAATTCCTATTTTTGCCACTTATGTAATTGCTTTTCTAGCTTTATTTATTGAGTGGTTCATCCTTTCATCACAGACTTTCCCTGAAATCATTACAAAATATGTTTCCAACATACAAGCATTACCAAATATTTAGCTACCTGCCAATAAATACTTACAAAAATGTCCTACAAACATAAAAATTGGATTCAGTGTCTGTACGTGAGGCACTTGCAATAAAAAGAATATTTCAACAGCTCAGTCAAGTAAAAAATGGAAAGTTTCAGAATATGGTTTCTACCTTATCATTTATTATACACATTTGTGTTTTGTAAAGTAACAAAAAAGTGAAAGAAGTGATCAAAACAGTGAACTTTCTTTGTGCTTGCACTATAACCATGGTCAGTTTATCAGATATTTGGAAGAAACTTAGGAAGGCATTTAATTTTGTTCAATGCTATCAGATGGCGAGGTCATGAAATTTGGTAAAGAAATTCACTATGCATGGAGTTTTTGGAATTGAAAGAATTTTGGAGTTCTAAAGTTCTGGAATCCCCACGTTTTATAATGTTGTACTTTCACACTAATATGACAAGATATTTGCTTACATAGAACCTGGAATTTCAGAGAAAAAACAAAAGCTTAGTAATACATTTGTGGAAATATAGGTATTTGAACTGACTAAGAATTTAACAAATACTACATGCATTTGCAGAATGGTACTAAATTCATTTTTAAATACAGAGTTATTTATGGAAAAGAAGCTACAATTTCTGAAAATTCAGGAATTTTAATGAGTAGCAATCATACTTCAAAATACTTCAGCTAATAAAGACGAAAATACGTGGTGGCGCACCCCTGTAATCCC
>RJWM01002651.1:0-127868 GCA_004363535.1 Dasyprocta punctata
CTTTTCTTGTTTTCTTAATTTTCTATTATAGAGCAGTTATTTCTCCAGCTGATCAGGGAGTTAGGACTAAAAAGACTGGTAATTTCTATGTGGAGATGTTTTCTTTCCTTGCATCCTAAGAGTGGCTTTCCTTTCCTATCAAGAGAATATGATGCATTTATCATATGGTGCTCATTTGTTACCCCCTCCCCACTGTGAAAATTATGTAACTATAATCTACGATAGCAACATAACCTCACTAAATATCACTCCTAAAGTTATCAGAGATACAAGGTTAGTTTTTCTACAACAGTACTTATGTTTCTAAACTGATCATTCCTTAGATATTTTTCAGACCAAGCAGTAATACTGAAGCCAGAACTCTAACAGTCAAAGTCCAGAAATTTTTGTCTTGGTTAAGAAGCTACTCAAAAAAGGTGGCTATTCTGCTTCCATTTTTGTAGCAGTGTTTTTCTAGAAATGATTAAAGTCAGTCATCATTGAAGTCTGTGTGTGTATCATTATATGTATGTATATATATATATATATGGGTATATAGATGCATACATTTATATATGTATATATACACATACAAATGTATGCATACACATGTGTATGTATATAAATATAAGTATATATACAGTTCAGAATCTAAAATCAAAAGAATAAAGCCCTCTAAATAGTTTGATTAAGTGAGCTACAGTGATGATCCAAACAGATTTTGTCCTTTAGAACAATGCTTAGCACACTGTGATGCACAAGTCAGACATTAACATGCCTATTAAAGTTTTGTTGGAACACAGCCATGTTAAGTTGCTTTTCTGTTGTGTATGTTGCATTTTTGCTATGACAGAGTGGAATAGTTGTGACAGAGATGGTGTGGCTTGAAGAACCAGAAATATTTACTATTTTGCCCTTTGCAAAAACATCTACTGACAGCTGTGAGTGGCGTGGAGAGTAAGGAGCAAGGGCTGCTTTTGCTTGCCTTTATTATATGCTTTGCTGGACGAGGGGGCAGTCTTTGTGTTTCCATTGTGTCGTGTATTTTCTTCTTTCATAGCACTTGCTGCTGCGCAATTGCAGTTATTTTTTAAAATAGCTGGCTCCCCTACTGTTCAACTGTGTTTATATAACAAATGCTTACTGGGGACGTACTTAATGCTGGGCATTGTTCTAGGCTTGGGAGATACGACAATAAATGCTGTTTCTCTTTCTGTGGGATTTACAGTCTAGATCAAGTGTTGCAAATTCACATTCAGGGCCCAGGCTGGTAATGTGAATGAGTGAAGTTGCCCATGCAAGCCACTTTCTTTGACTGCCAAGTGTGTAGAAATAGTTGTTATTTCTGCAGTTTGTGTTGCTTTTTGATTTTCTTGAAAATATGAGTCTCTCTTGGATTATCCTTCACTTTTCAAATTCTGATAGAAGCATATTAGAAATAGATCATTTTTCTATGAGAGGAACAATAGTGTATGATCACAAATGGGGATCAGTGCTTGACCTGTAAGGGAGGCACTTAGGAATGATGAGGAGTACAACATCCTGGAGACAAACACAACACACCAGTTACTCAACACCAGGACATGGGAATGTTAAACAGCTTTCCTCACCCTCCCCTCCTGTCTCGTCTAAAGGGAAAGACAGAAGAGGGAAAATTGATCCAGATTGTATGTAACATTTAATTTTAAAACGTTGATTATATTTCAATAATATTGCACAGGTCAAACTCAACACTGTATATTCCAACCATATTTTTTGTTTACAGTCTATCAATTTGTTTTCTCTTCATGAGAACTGTGAAGGTTTTGGGAGTAACTATTGGTTTAAAAATAACAATATTTTCAATATGCGTTTGTATCGGGTGATATGCTATGTACCCCCAAGTCCTCATATACTTTTGATGTGGCTAAGTCTGGCGCTTGACTGTGTTCGGTTTGCTATACCAGCCCAGGGTGGAGCCGACATACAATATCAGGGAAGGTGGGTCTTCCTCTTGTTTGCTTCCTCTTCTACCTCTCTCTCTGTCGCCAGCACGCCTTGCTGCTCGGGGCTGCCATGAAAGGCAGCCCTGCCCCGCCATGCTGACTTGAACTAATGGACTGAAACTCCCAAGAAACTGTAAGAATAAACCTTTCCTTCCCTAACTTTGGGCATCAGGTATTTTGTCTCAGCAACGAGCAGAAAGTAACTAAAACAGTGTTATTATTATTATTCCTACTTTACAAATAAAAATGATGTCCAGACAGCCTATAACTTGCCTGAGGTCTTAAAAGTTTTCCCCCTTTCTCCAAGAAAATAGTACCAGAAACATAGAACTTTTGAGATAATTTAAAAGGGCAATATGTGGAAATTTTTTGTAAACAATTAAGTGTTTTACAGATATTGGTTTATAAAGTAACAAAAGAATTTCCACATCATCTACAAGAATGAAGGAAGGAGACCTTCATATGTTTTCTTGCTGGAGATAAACCATGATGTTGACTCTAGATGATAGCAGAGGCTCCCTAAGCAGAGGCCAAGCATCCCTTCCTAAACTATTTCTGGGAAGCCCTTTGGAGCACCGAAGTTGGAGCAATGTCTTGCAATCAGTTTAGAGAAGTGATTCTGATTATGTGAGATAAACATGGTCAGGTGGATTAAGCATATGCTCAAAGAGTTCTAAAATTGCCAAATGGTAAAAGGCCTGGAAAGGCTAGCGAGTTTGAAAATTCTTCCATAGGAAATAGATATTATGGGAGGTTTTCTGTAGCCAAGAGATATGTTTGCATTTGAATTTAAGCAGGTGAAGTAAACATCTTTCTCAGTAGCAGGTATATTGGAGAGTTTTATGGAACTGCCTGCAGGCTGGGAAGTAAATTTGTCCATCTAGAAAAATACCTAAGGCACAAAGTACTTTTTATAGAAGGGTGGCACTAGAACTTTTTCATACTCTTTTTCTTGTCTTCGATAAGGGTGGATTTTAATGTTGCTTATATACTACAGAATAATAAGATACTTGGATCTATGTTGTAGATTGATTCCAGAGAATAAAAAATTTTTTTCTTACTAAATCTGATCTTTCTGTCAAAAATAGTTTAGAGATAAGTCAAAGCATTGGACAGGGTGACAACTTAGGTTTTTGTTTGGAAGACTTTAAGTATGTGAAGAAAAATTCATTTTTATGGCACCACTTGACATTCTGATGTTTATTAAACCGTGTGCACTGAGCTGTATGCTGGATCTACAATCACAGAAACTTCTGCCAGACTGTTGGTGGGAAGCTCTTAATAGCTCCTTTCTCTTTCTTAGAAGCAACAACTAATTTTTGCTTCATTTACTAGTTCAGAATATTATCCACTTTAGCATCTCATAACACCTTGTTTTCTTATCATTTCGGGGTTGCTTGGGCATGTAGTTTTAGGTTTGTATTTTTTTTGTTCCTTTTCCCTGTAGATTCTTTATCTAACTGATGATGGCATATTGCCTGTGTGTATTGAAAGCTGGTTTTCCAGACCTGCTGAAGACAGACTACTTGGATAAAAAACAGCCCAGAGACTCTCCATTATCTGTTTTTTCCATGCCTAGATCAGTATTCTGCATCTACAGATGTTTAAAGTTTGTAGGTATCTAATAGCCATTTGAAAAATCTCTAATTTCTACTTTACTTTGTAGTTTGTAGCCATCTCAAGAGATGACTGAGGGAAAAAACTCCTCAGTAAAAGGAGTTTATGCAGATAGAACCAGATTAGCATTATTCATTAACCTCAGCAGTTGCGCTGGTTAATAATTACCAACACACCACACGTTGTCAGATTACTTGTTTAGTAGTGTAAATGTCCCTTCAAAGACATTCTTGCTATTTCATTTAAAAGGAAGTGAATTAGCCCAGGACACCTGCCATCTATAATTTCTATTTAGTGGAACTGCCTTTCTATGTAGCATGTTACATTTTATTGCTGGGACGATTTCACTATCAGATAACATTTTGCTTCTCTAGTGGGAAAAAGAACTGAAGATGAGAATAATGTCAAGAGTGATAATGAAATTTACATGTTAGTTTTTGGACACAAGTTGTTTTAGTTTTATTTTTAAAGTCCCAAATAAATACATACTTAGATCAGGACACATTATTTTAAAATGGGCCCAATTTTTATGGTTTGAAATGTAACTCAAATTCTGGAGACAGATAGACCTGGTCCATCTTAGTTTGGTGTCCTGTTCAGCATGATGTCGGTAAATTACTCAACTTTTGTGGGCCTCAATTTCCTCAGAGCAAAATGAGGATAATAACAGCTGTTTTATCGTGTGGTTTTGAGAATTAAATAGACAGTGCTTAGAAAGCACTTAGAGTGTATAGCACAGGGTGGTCTCTCTGTAAATGGAAGCTGTAATTATTATTGAATCAGATCCTTCCAGAATTAATTTGTTCCTTGTTTTTAGCTTTGACATACCATTTTGACATAAATTCTTTCAGATATCGTTTTGTAGGGCCTACTATAACAGCAAATGACTTAGGTTCTAACATTTACTTCACCATGATTATGAATAGATCATTTCTTTATTCGTCTACTCATGTACTTAGTCAAGTAATTTGGTGCCATTACATGCTGGCTTCTAGGCTCTGGGGATACAGATGAAAAAACAAGAGAAGTCCTTCATTTTCTGAGTGCTTACATTCTAATAAAATATGTGAACAGACCAAAGTGGAATAAAATAAATTGTGATGAAATAATTTGGAATGGTGCAATAATGAAAGTAAAAATAGATCATTGCAATTGAAGGGTGACTGGGAGGGGAAAATGGATGGTATAGCTGAGTCTGAGAGGTTGTATTCCATTCAGGACTGAATTCATAAAACAGCTGAACGTTCAAGGATTTGGGGGAAGAGCATTCTAGACAGAACCACGAAGTGCCAATGCCCTGAGGGGGGACAGTCTTGACGCCACAGTGGACAGAAAGAGGCCTTGCCTTGCGGCTGGAGAACGGTGAGCTGAGGAGAGTGTGGAAGTAGACAAGGGCGTGAGACAGGCAAGGGCCAGGTGCAGGAGACCTTGTTCACCGTGGTGAAGAGTGCATTAGATCTTGTTTCATAAGAGAAAGCCACTGGGGAATTTAAATCAGTAGGAAGTCATGTTCTGATTTCAACATTAACCTTTCCTTTGGGAACTTGTTTCTTACATGTGAAAAGCAGATAATAATGCTGGTTCCATTGGACAGGGTGATGGAGGATTAAATGAGATGCCACTGGTAAAGTTCTGGCATGTATAACCACAAAATAAAAGCTAGTCAGTTGCTGTGGACTGAAAATTATGTGGCCTAGGTTCATC
This sequence comes from Dasyprocta punctata, assembly GCA_004363535.1. Taxonomy (NCBI): domain Eukaryota; kingdom Metazoa; phylum Chordata; class Mammalia; order Rodentia; family Dasyproctidae; genus Dasyprocta; species Dasyprocta punctata. Next base: position 5,286 of record RJWM01002651.1, read on the forward strand.
TCCCAGATTCATACATTGAAGCCCCAGTGTTACTGTATTTGGAGACAGGGCCTTAAAAAGGTAATTAAGGATAATGAGGTCATCAAGGTGGGGCTCTGATCTGATTGAACTGGTGGTGCCTTAGAAAAAGGGGAAGAAACACTAGTTCCCTCTTTCTATTCCCAGAGGATGCAGAAGGATTGCTTCTGTTTGTTACATAAGTTAGAGTTGTGACAACACACAATATGCTCGAAAAATACAGTGACTGTTTAAATATAAAAAAATGATTACAGTAAAAGACATCGACACCTCAATATATTCCACCTTGCTTCTAATACACATCTCATCATTCTTGCCAAGTTTTGAAGCAGTTCTGGTGTTAAAATAATTTATTAATATGTATTTGTGGTGCATAATAAATAGATTCATTATCAGGAATTGGTGCATTTTCATTTCACACCTTCATCCTTTATATGTCCTCTTCCCTGCCTTTCCCAATATACTTTTACTGTCTCTTTTGTGAGTATCTTTAGTTGTGCTCTTTGTGGTCTCCTCAGCGTCCTGAATCAGTTCAAAATGTTTCTCTTTCATGGTTGTTTTGACTTTGAGGAAGAGCCAGAGGCTCCATGGTGCCAGATCTGGTGAATAGGTTGGAAGAGGGCAAACCATAATGCTTTTACGATTCTGTCTTTCCGTTGGATGGTCCTTGACAGTATCATTCTCCATATTTTGATCACATCTCATAAAAACACTCATGAAAGAGGACTTCCAGGTGCCACCCTGCTCTCTCTGCTTCGTGGTCCTTATGGTGTAAACTGGTTTTCTCACTCCAGGCCCTTCCTCCCTGCGGTTCTACCTTTGAGCCTGCTGAACATGGATTGAGACTTCTAAACCCATGAACTGTTGTCTCTCTGCCTTGGAGCCAGCAGATTGTGGACTGAAAACTTCACAAACAGTGAGCTAAATAAACATTTCTTTTCAAAAAAAAAGAGAAAAAGAAAGAAAGAAAGAGGACTTCCAGAACTGCTTTAGAAAATGTCGAGAATGATGGGATAAATGTGTTCAAAGTGAGGGAGGGTACCCCGGGGGGAGGTCAATGCCAATGTGTGTTTTGCTGTAACAAATTTTTAAAATTTAAACATTCATCACATGTGTTGATTGCACCTCATACATTTATGGATCTCACACCTCACGCATTTATTGCACCTCATACAGTTGTGTTTTGTGTACCTTCTCTGGATGTGTTTTATATCCATATGTATATAGGTAATGAAAGGCACAAATTAGATAATAACAAACAAGCTACAAAATAGGTTGAATATAGAGGAGGCAAAGGTAGTTAACTTCAAATGTATCAAGAGTGTGATTCCTTTCAGAAATACTATATCCTGGCGTTAACGTCCATGGCCTTGTCCGTGACAGCTCTAGGTTCATCCTGATAGTCCAGGACACACAAATGTGCTCCGTTTGGTGGGGCAGGAGAGCTCAGCTGTCACACATAAGCACTGTAAGGCAGCTCAGTAGGTGGGTGACTGACTCCTGGCAGTGGTCTGTAGACAGATGTCCTGGCTGGGGGGCTAGGGCTGTCAAACTGGCAGGAGACAGGCAGTGAGTGTCCAAATAGGCAGGTTGTCAGTGTAGGGACAACGTACAGCAGGTAATTCTGAGCACTTTATGGGAATAGGGCTCCAGGACTGTTTTTCTGCATCATGACAGGAATGCAAGAAAACAAAGAAATTCAAATTCCAGAGGAATAGGTTACAAGGCAGGAAATCAAGCAACCACTTGGGTTCTTGAAAGTGGGTTACAACATGGAGGTTTGGTCATAAGAGTCTCAGATCCTGGAGCTATTTTGAGCCTACAGGTGGGAGGGAAGTATTTATAGCTGCACAGCTAGGAGGCTGTGCGAGGGAACCAGCCTGGAATACAATTTATAGTGTGTAGGAAAAAATGATAGAAACATGAAATGTTAACACCAGAAGGGACCTTAAAACTCATCCAACTCAACTCTTCCATTTTACAGAAGAGGCGACTAATTGAATACCTCCCCTATGTAGCAGTGTTAATTGCTTTGATACGCTAATCCATCTGGTCCTTATAATCACCCTGTAAATTAAATAGTATTTTTATTTTACAGATGGACCAGAGACATTAAGAAACTTCTTCTGTGTTTGTCAGTACTTTTTGCTTAGATCTGTACTGCCTGAAAACTGGTTTTCTCTCTCTCTTCATTAAATAGCAAGTTAGAGCAGAGTTTGGTCTAAAATTCAGCCTTAATTTGTAGGCTCCTTCATTTCTCTCTTTTTTCTTCTTTTCCTTTCTTTCTGACAGTACTGGGTATTGTATCCAAGGCCTTTCACTGGGCTACATTCCTAGCTTATTTGTTACCTATTATCTATCTATCTATCTATCTATCTATCTATCTATCTGTCTATCTTCTATCTATCCATCCATCCATCCATCATCTATTTTTTTACTTGTGGGGCTGAGGCTCAAACCTAGGGGTGCTTTACCCCTGAGCTACAACCCCACCACTTTTCATTTTGAGACAGAGTCTCACTAAGTTGCCCAGAAAAACTTGAACTTGTGATTCTTCTGCCTCAGCTACTCAGAGTGCTGGGATTGCAGGTGTCTGCCACCATACCTGGCTCCTTAGTCTATTTTCAACACAACAGAAATCACTGTAACATCTCCAGTTTCAATGTCTCTCCTATCTCATTTGGGCTAAAACCATGGCCTGACTGATAATTTACACTGGAAATTAGTTTCCTGTGTTTAAAGTTTGATGAAAATCTGATTTGTGTTTGAGATGGCTTTGCACACAGAAGGATCAATGGATGTATCTAATTATTTCTTCAGTTTTAAGTTGAATATTTCTATATACAGTCATTTTAAAGCAAAAAAAAATTAAGCAAGAAAATCAAATAGGAAACTTCTAGTCAACTGGTTTGAAGCTTTTGTTGGCTAGAGGTGAGCCGATGGAGCGAGGAGAGGCTAATAACACCCTTGCAGCCTACTATCAGGACTCATTAGCCCTGCAGTGGAGTGGGGCAGACAATGGAAGCACTCCACTGGGACAGAGGAGGAGAGATTTCCAAAGCCACCTGAAAAGCTAAATAATTACAGAGTCACCTGAAATTTAGCCAGAAACACGACATGGGCAAGTCTCTTAACACTTTTATTCATTCTGTCTGAATTGCATGGAGACATAAGAATACATGTAATTTCTGGTGTAAGATTCTTCCAACTTTTCACAAGGAATCCTATCTAAAGACAATATATTGCTATTACAATTTCTTTCTGCTCCGTGTCTAGAGACATTTTAAAAGATGCTACAAATGGTTTCAGTCAATTATGGATAATGTGGTCCACATTCTCCAGGAACTTGAAGTCTGTGGTTCACACAGCTTTCCCCAGGGTCTGATCCCTTTTCAGTATGTATATAATATATGGAGAAGATGTCATCATCATCATGATGACAGTGTGCTGATCACCTTCCCATTAGTCAGATAGGTCTTCTTGTTCTTTTTTTTGTCATACTATGTTCTTTCCTGTTTTTCTTTCCTGCCTATACTCCCTTCTGCATTTTTTGTCTGAAATTTCTACACTTATTGAGATTCTATTTTCTTTTTTCTTTTTTTTATTTAAGTGAAAACAGACACAGAAAAGAAAGATAAAAAACAAAAGAGTCAAATGACAACAGTAAATCCAAAAGAGTAACATTATAAGCTTACAAAACAAGATGATAGGAACTTGACAATGGCTGCAATATTGCATATCATTACCTTCAACATGGTTGTCTTGGTTACTTTTTGCTCATTGCCAAGACAAAATACCTGATGCCCAAAATTAGGGAAGGAAAGGTTTATTCTTACAGTTTCTTGGGAGTTTCAGTCCACAAAGTTGGCTCCAAGTCAGCATGGGGTGGTGGGGCTGCTGTTCATGGTGGCTGCAAGCCGCAAGGCACTGGCAAAAGAGAGACAGGAAGGAAGCGTGGAAGAGGAAGACCCGCCTTCCTTTACATTATCTCAGCTCCACCCATGGGCGGGTGTAGCAGTCATGTCATTAGTCCTGGTGCTAGTCAACAAACTGATCACAAGCACTAGACTCAGCCCCATCAAAAGTATGAGGACTTGGGGGTACATAGTATTACCCAATACAATGGTTGTTTACATTAACAGATATAGACATGTAAAATTGATATAATCATATGAGTATTAACCATTCTTTCTCAATAACTAATACATTCAGCAGTATAGTCATTTTAGCTATCTTACATATACATATATACAGATTTATGTCTTTTTCCTTTTCCCTTCCTTCTTTTCTCCTTTTCCCTTTCCCAGTTACTTTTGCTCTTTGAGCGATTTCTTACCCTTGCATAGTATTTATAATAGATTTTGGATCGTATATACTGTTTTAGTTTCTTACACTAGGGAGACAATATGATATTTACACATGTGAGTTTGATTTATCTCACTTAGGAGTATGGTCTCAAGTCGTGCCTATTTACTGATGAAAGTCTCAATGCAATCTTTCTTGATAGCTGAGTAGTGCTCCATTGTATAAAAATACCACACCTTTTTAATTCATTCCTTGATTGATGGGCACTTGGGTTGTTTCCAAGATTTGGCTGTTACAAATTGGGTTGCTATAAACATGGGTGCACAAATATCACTGTGGTATGATGCTTTCAGTTCTTCTGGGAAAATGCCCAGAAGCAGGATAGCTGGGTCAAACAGGATCTCTAATCCTAGCTTCTTGAGGAATCTCCACACTGATTTCCACAGTGGTTGCATCAGTCTACACTCCCATCAACAGTGGAGAAGAGTTCCATTTTCCCCACAGCCCCTCCAGCGAGTGTTATTGGTTGACTTTTTTTATGTTGGCCAGTCTTTCTGGAGTGAGATGGATTCTCAATGTTGTTTTAATTTGCATATCCCGAATGACAATTGATGTTAAACATTTTTTCATATATTTATTTGCTATTTGTATTTCTTTCTCTGAGAAGTGTGTATTCATCTCAGATGCCCAAGTTTGAATTGGGTCATTGAATTTTAGGGGCCTGATTTTTAAAAATTCTTTATATGTTTTAGGTAGAAGTCCTTTGTACGATGGACAATTGGCTAAGATATTTTCCCAGTTTGTGGGTTTTCTTTTCACTCTGTTGGAGATTTCCTTTGACGTGCAAAAACTTTTTAGTAAGATGAGATCCCAGTTATTGATTCTGGGAAGTGTTTCCTGTGCAGTTTGATTTTTGTTCATGAACTCTCTGCCTCCTTCTGTGTCATCAAGATTTTTACCTATTTTGTCTGCCAGCAAATTTAGGGTCTCTGTTTTAATATTCAGATCTTTGATCCATTTTGACTTCATTTTAGTGCATGGTGATAGACATGGATCTAGTTTTGGTTTATGGCATATAGAAAGCCAGTTTTTCCAGCACCATTTGTTAAAAAGGCTACCTTTCTTAAATGCACATGTCAAAGATGAGGTGGCTGAGTGTGTTTATAGTTGTGGATGTATCTTCCAATCTATTCCATTGATCTTCAGGTCTGTTTTGATTCCAGTACCATGCTGATTTTATCACAGTAGCTTTGTAATATAGTTTCAAGTTGGGGATTGTAATGCCTCCTGCCTTACCTTTGTTGCCCAGAATTGCCTTTGCTATTCTACGTCTCTTCTGGTTCCAGATGAATTTCAGGAATGATTTCTCTAGCTCTGTGAGTTATGCAAGTGGTATTTTGATTGGGATTGCATTAAATCTGTATAATAATTTTGGGAGAATGGCCATTTTCATGATGTTTGTTCTTCCTATTCATGAACAGGGAATATATTTCCATTTTCTGAAATCCTCTCTGATTTCCTTCTTCAGAGTAATGTAATTTTCACTGTCTAGATCTTCTACTTCCTTTGTTAGATTGATTCCTAAGTATTTCATTTTTTTTGGATGCTATACTGAAGGGTGTGGTTTCCCTTATTTCTCTCTCAGTGAGTTTGTTGTTTGCGTACAAGAATGCTATTGATTTCTGAGTGTTGATCTTGTATCCAGCAACATTACTGAATTTTCTTATTATATCTAGAAGTGTTTCAATGAATTTTTGGGGGTCTTCTATGCAGAGTATCATTTCATCTGCAAATAATGATAATTTTATTTCTTTTCCTATTCTTATTCCCTTTATTCCTTTTTCTTGTCTAATTGCTCTGGCTTATATTTCCAGAAGTATATTGAATAGGAGTGGTGATAATGGACATCCTTGTCTTGTTCCTGATTTTAGGTTGAAAGTTTTCAGTTGTTCTCCATTTAGTAAGATGTTGGTTGTTGGTTTATGATATATAGCTTTTATCAGGTTGAGGTAGAGACCATATATTCTGATTTTCTGTAGGGTTTTTATCATGAGTGAGTGTTGGATTTTGTTGAAAGCTTTTTCTGTATCTATTGAGATGATCATGTGATTCTTGTCCTTGGCCCTGTGATATGGTGTATTACATATATTGATTTGCATATTTTGAACCATCCCTGCATTCCTGGGATGAATCCCATTTGATTATGGTGTATAATCTTCCTGATAACTTGCTGTATTCTATTTGCCGGTGTTTTATTGAGGATTTTTGCATCTATGTTCATTAGGGAAACTGGCCTGTATTTTTCTTTTTGGGTGGGTCTTTCTCTGGTATTAGGGTAATGCTTGCTTCCAAGAATGAGTTAGGGAGACTGCTTCTCTTTCAATTTCACTGAAGACTTTGAGGAATGCTGGCATTAAGTCATCCCTAAATTTCTTGTAGAATTCAGCAGTGATCCATCAGGACCTGGGATTTTCTTTGTTGGTAAGGTTCTAATTATAATTTCAATTTCATTAACTGAAATTGGGTTATTCAGCAGTTTTACATTTTCTTGATTCAGCTTTGGTAATTCATAGGTTTCTAGGAATCTGTCCATTTCTTCTGTGTTATCGAATCTATGTGAGTAAAGGTTTTCAAAGTAGTTGTTGATGATCTTCTGTATTTCCACAGGGTCTGTAGTGATTTCACCCTTTTCATTTCTTATTGCATGGATCTGAGTTTTTTCTTTCCTCTTTTTGATAAGGTTGGCTATGGGTTTATCAATTTTATCTATTCTTTCAAAGAACCAACTCTTTGATTCATTAATTCTTTGTATTGTTTTCTTAGTTTCAATTGCATTAATTTCTGCTCTAATCTTAATAATTTCCTCCCTTCTTTGGGCTTTGGACTTGACTTGCTCTTCTTTTTCTAGAAGTTTGAGGTGCAGCATTAGGTTGGTTATGTGTGTTCTTTCCATTTTTCTGATGTGGGAGTTTAGTGCTATAAATTTCCCTCTGAGGACTGCTTTCATTGTGTCCCACAGGTTCCGGTGATTTGTATATGCATTTTCATTCGATTGTAGATATTGTTTAATTTCTGCTTTAATTTCTTCTGTAACCCATAGTTTCTATGTGTTTATGGGGTTTTTGTGGATTTTTTTGTCATTCATTTCCAATTTTATTGTGCTGTGGTCAGATAATATACATGGAATTATTTCAGTTTCTTTGCATTTACTTAAGCATGTTCTGTGGACTAGTATATGATATTTTAGAGAATGACCCATGAGCAGCTTAGAAGAATGTGTATTCTGTTGTTGATTGGTGGAGCACTCAGTACACATCTACTAGGTCCATTTGTTCACAGGTTTGATTCAGTTCTGTTATTTCTTTGCTGATTTTTTGTTTGGTTGATTGGTCTCTGTGTGACAGTGGGGTGTTAAGGTCCCCCGTTATAACTGTATTGTTGTTTATTTGTTTTTTCATGTCTATTAAGATTTGTCTTACATAGTTGGGTGATCCCATATTTGGTGCATATATATTTATGATTGTAATCTCTTCCTCTTGATGTTTTCCCCTAACAAGTATGTAGTGACCTTCTTTATCTCTTTTGATCATTCTCGGTTTGAAGTTCACATTGTCTGCAAACATAATAGGTACCCCTGCTTTTTTCTGGGTTCCTATTACATGGAGTATTGTTTTCCAGCCTTTGATTTTTAGTCTGTGGATTTCCTTTTGAGTTAAATGTGTTTCCTGTATACAGCATATTGCTGGATTTTGTTTCTTAACTCACTCTGCCAGTCTGTTTCTTTTTATTGGTGAGTTGAGGCCATTTACACTGACTGATATAACTGATATGTACTGACTCATCCCTGTCATATCTTTCTGTTGTTGGTTTTCTACATTTCTGTTTAATTGTTTGCCCAGCGTAGTGGTTTCCTTTTGTTGTTGTTCTTAAGATTGTAGTTATCTTTGTCTTTTTCTAGAGTGTCTTTCAGTACTATTTGTAGTGTTGGTTTGGTGGCCATAAATTTCTTCAGTTGTTCTTTGTCATGGAAGTATCTTATTTCTCCATCAATTTTTAAAGATAGTTTTGCAGGATAAATCAGTCTGGGTTGAAAATTGTGTTCTTTCAGGATTTGAAATACTTCACTCCAAGCTCTTCTTGACTTGAAGGTTTGTGTTGAGAAGTCTGCCATGATTCTGATAGGTTTTCCTTCATAGGTGATCTGTTTCTTTTCTCTGACAGTTTTTAGTATTTCGTTCTTGTGATAAATTTCTGATACCCTAATTATTATATGTCTGGGTGAAGATTTATTTTGGTTATGGTTAATTGAGGTTCTGTATGCCCCACTTACCTGTATATCAGATTCTCTTCCCTTGTTTGGAAAATTTTCTGCTATTATTTCCGTAAATAGTCTTCACAGATCATTAGTATTGACCCCTGCTGTTTCATTGATGTCTATTAATCTTACGTTATTTCTTGGGATTGTCCTGCAGCTGTTGAATTGTTGTTTCCTGGTTCCTTGTTATTTTTAAGAGATCTTTTCTTTTGTGATCGTAAGCTTGCATGCTGTCTTCAAGGTCTGATATGCTATCTTCTGCTTCATTCAAGCAGTTTTGCCAACTTGCAATGGAATTTTTAATTTCCCGAATTTCCCTTTGAGTATGTTTCATGCATTCTATTTGTGTTTTATTTTGTTCATTCAAAGTTTCCATCATTTTCTTTTGCTCTTCTATTTTTTATCTTGATTTTCTTTAAATATACACAGCATTTCTTTCATAATGATTGTCATTTCATTTTTTAGCTGAGAGATTATTTCTGATTTGAGTTCCTCTATAGCTTCCTCTATAGCTTGTTTCTTTACTTCATTTGCTATCATTTCAGAAAGTTCAGTTGTGTGATTCCCAGTGTCTTCCATTTCAGTGTCTCTTGGGTTTGTTCTCAGTGGGCTGGGGGATTGAGACTGCCTCTTGGTCTGTCATTTTGTCATTTTCTTCTGGGACCTGTGTAGCAGGGCAGGCAGCCTCTTGATGGATTGCACTGCAACATTGTGCTGGGTAGAGCTTCAATCCTACAATATCCCTGTGGCTAGCTAGGGCACACCCCCAGATTATGGTGCTGGGTCCTCATGTGCTGTGGTCTGTGAGGCTGGTCATGTGTTCCCCTGATGTACATTGTTGGATTGCTCTGGGATGCTAGGCTGGACAAAGTTTGTATCGTCCTTGTAGCTAGCAGGGGCACACCCCTGGAGCTTGTTGCTGGGGCCTAGAACCTGGCTGTGTAGTGTTCAGAACCTCTGCTACCCAGATGGCTAGCAGAGACACACCCTTGGGGTGTGTTGCTGGACCTTCAGTCTGGCTGGGTGGAGTTTGGAATCTCTGGGACCCAGGTGGCTATGCAGAGTGCACCCTGGAGCATGACACCACCAGGACCTTGTGTCTGGCTGCAAGGAGTTCAGAGCCTATGGAGCACGGGGCAAGCCTACGTGTGTTCCTGGCATGTGGTGCTGGGGCCTTGCTCCTGGCTGGATTAGTTTACAACCTCTAGGACCTGCTGCATGACTGCACCTCTGAACAATGGAGCTCACACCTTATGTTCTAATGGGCAAAGTTCAAATTCTCCAAGGCCCTGCAGCTATGCTGGCCATTCCCTGATGAGTGGCTCTGGGGTTCTGGGCTGGGCCGGGCTCAGTACCTGTGTGTTCTGTGAGGCTGGCTGGATGTTCCCCTGAAGGATTGTGCTGAGACGCCTGGTTAGGCAGAGTTTGATCCTCTGTGCAGCTAGTGAGGGCTCACTCCTGGAGTGTGGCGCTGGACCTTCCACCTTACTGGGTGGGGGTCACAATCTCTGGGACCCAGGTAGCTAGGCAGAGTGCACCCTGAAGTGTGGCACCACCAGGACCTTGTGTCTGGATGCAAGGAGTTAAGAGCCTGTGGAGTTATATTCTATTTTCAAGGACTATTTTCTTCCATGTTTTCCCTTACACCTCTTCCCCTTCCTCTACTTTTGCTTCCTGCTTCCATCCTTATCTCCCCTTCTTTGTTTTCTTTTTCTTCTTACTCCTCTCCTTTCCTCTTTCCTCTTCCCTCTTCCTCTTTCCCTCCTTTCTTTCTCTCTCATTCTTATTATTATTATGGGTTTTTTTTAGCATACATAAATTTTCCTTCATTCTTTACCTCCCACTCCCCAACCCTCACAGCTTAATTTTGTTCATGCCATCTGTCCTTATAGATCAGTGATGGTGAATCTTCTAGAACTTTCAATGATACAATCAGCCTGGCGTGACACATGTGCCATGGTTTGCCACCATTGTTATAGATCTTGGTTGTTTCTCTTGGAAAAATACTTTTTAATTCTATGCACTTTTTTTCTTACAAAAATTATTTTAGACATGTAAATAAAGCTCTATTATGCATATATCCTGCAAGGTCAGTATTTTCTTCCTGAATTCTTGTTCATCAGAAGTATAGTGGTACCTCACTTCATGAACTTAATTTGTTCCATGATTTTGGAAAAGATGACCATGTTTGTATACTTGTGTGGGAAAGATTACCATGATTTGCAAACCAAAACAAAGTTTGCTAGACCCTTTTAAATTGTTCGCAAACAAAAGTGTTTGTGAATGAAAGTACTACTACAGTGATTAGTTTTCTTTCAGAAGAGATAACCTAAGCAGCATCATTTTGAGCCTTTTAGATCTAAGTACTTATTTCTGAGATCTTCACAATCATATAACATTGTAGCTGTGTGTATGTGTTAGCTTCTTGTCACTGTGATAATATTCCTTAGAAAACCAGGTCAGAGGAGGAACGTTTCTCTGTTGGCCATGGTTTCAGCCCACGGTCACCTGGTTCTGTTGGCTCTGGGCCTGTGGTGAAGCAGGCCATCACAGCAGGGAGCATGTGGTGGAGCAAAGCAGCCACATCATGGTGGAGATGAGGCTGAGAGATCCAGGTTGAAAGGGGCTGGGGACAAGATAAGACTCTAAGGTCACATCTCCATGCCTCATTCCTTTCACCTAGGCTTGCCCTCCTGATAGCCCTCTCAGATATTAAGAACCTCTATGTTCTATTCACTTCCCAAAAGCCTCATCATGTGGCAAGCAAGCCTTCAACACAATGAGTCTTTGGGGAGATGTTTTCAACATCAACTGTAAAAGTGTAGAATTCTTAAATTGTAAACATTTGCTCTCAGAATTCTATAGGATATACTTTAGTGACTTGTATGTTTCAAAATTGCAGAATTCTGAGATTGGCTTGAGTTTTGTTCCTTGGAGATAATCTTTTTTTTTCTTTACTATCAAGGCTTTTTTTCTCATATTTACTTTTCCTTGATGTTGTCAGTCTTCTCTGTTTTTTTTTAAGTATTGTATTTTTCTACAGAATATAATATAGATACATTAATTATATGCTAGTTGTTTCACCTGTTCTATCTCTCTGACTCAGCTTTGAAACTTTATTTTATGCACTAATTTTTGGTATCCCATCATACCAAGTGCACAGCCAGGCAAATAAGAGTGCTTCACAGATGTTTGTTTCTTGCTCCTCTTTGTTTTTTTCTTCCTCTTTCCCTTTTCTCCTTCCTTCCCTTTCACTGATAGACCAAGATGGAAAGTAAAAATTTGTAAAATGAAGGTTTCTTTTTCTGTGTAATGCCAAATATTTGAGTGTTCTTAAGCAACTGGACATTTGGAAGAATCTGTTTGATGTATTATTGAATAATATGCAGACATTTCATTTCAATTCAGCTTTGGAGCCAGTATCAGAAACAAATGACTCAGAGACAAGGAACATGTAGCTTTCTCAGTTTAGTTTCCATTTGTTCACGTAGTGAATGATACTACTTGTATATAGAAAAAATACATGTGACTAAGCTATGAAAAGAAAACTGTAGATACATGAAATAAAGGATTATTGATGGGGAAGATGGGGAGATTTTGGCCAAAGGTTGCAAAGTTTGAGTTAGGATAAATAAATTCTGCACATCTGTTATATAACATGGTGTCCATATTTCATGATGACACATTTCATACTTGCAAAATGCTATGAGAGTAGGTCTTAAATGTTCTTACCACAAAAAACAAGTTTTAAGGAGAGAAATACATTAAGTAGCCATTATTTACCTCACAATGTATATAAATATAAAAATATCATGTTATATGCCACAGTACATAGTTTATCTTTGTCAATTATACCTTAATGAAGCTGAAGGGAAATAAAAGAACTATTGATACACAGACTAGATAATATTTTCCCCAAACACTGGCAAAGAATCAAAAATCTTTTGAAATACCCTGTAGGGCAAGTTAAACATATTTGGTGTGTCAAATTCTGCATATAGGGCCCAGTCTATAGTCTTTGAAGTAAACTGTTAGGGAGAAATTTATATTTTCATATACATGCTGTGGAAAATAGTTGAATTGTGCTAATAGTAATCATGTAATCTAATTTCCATTTCCAAATAAGACTTCCTACTTCTGTGTGGTGAATGACAAGTATGGAAGTGGAGGAAATAATGAGGAAGTTGTTATCAGGGTGCAAGTGAAAGATGATGGACCTTAGAAAGTGGAGGTGACACTGAAGTAGGTGAATCTGAATGACATTTTAGAGGTAAGATCAATATCGTATTGTCTCCCTAGCATAAAAATAATAAAAAATAAAAAAACTGTAAGAGTAGTAAGATACAAAATGTACAATAGATATTGTAATAATGAAAGGGAAAGAAAGTGCTCAAAAGCAAAGAACAATTGGGATAGGGGAAAGGAGAAAAGGAAGAAAGGAAAAGATTATATGTATGTTGCTAAACATATATAAATGTGTGCATGCATATGTATGCAAGATAGGTAACTATACTACTAATCTCAGTTCATCAAAAAGAACAATTTGTGCTGTCACTGTTTGATTGGTCATTTTTGTGCCTAGATCTTGTAACCTGAACTACTTCTAACTTAACAATATGCAATATATTAACTAGTGTTAATTTCCTGCTGTTTTTTGAAATTCTGTATCATTTCTATCATTTTTTCTGTTTTGCTTTTTAAAATAAAAAAAAAGAAAAGAGCAGACTCAAGGATATCACACAGATTTGGGGTCAGAGCAACTGGGTATGGTGGCACCATGTACTAAGATTCTCACAAGAAAAAAGAAATGTTTCAGGAGGAATTTTAAGTAAATTCTTTCTCTAATTTCTTGCAGTGATTGTTTAGCTCACTCATTACTTCTCATAAAATTGGTAGTGTTCCTGTTTTGACCTATCAAGATTGTCATTTTTATTTTTAGTAGTTTCTCTCCAATAATGAATTATATTTTTTGAGGAATTAACTCAGGTAAAAGAAGAAATGAAAAACATAATAAAAGAATTGCTAAGCATCTCTAAGGAAGACACAGATAAAAATGGAGGAGCATAGGAAAATGAGGAAAGCTGTGAATGAACAATACAAAAAACATTTAGAGTACATGAAACATTCAAAGAGATATCCAGGAGATTAAAAACGTCATTGAAAGCTGGCAAAACCACTTGAAAGAAACTGAAGATAAACTTTCAAACCTTGAAGACAGGTTTGCAGCTTGTGATCATGAAAGGAAAGATCTCTTAAAAATAACAAGGAAGTTGGAAGTAATAATTCAATGGCTGCAAGGCAACCAAAAGAAAAAAAATAAGAATAATAAGTGTGAGTAAAAAAGCAGGGATCAACACAAATGACATTAAAAGTCTATTTACAGAAATAATATCAGAAAACTTCCCAAGCATGGGAAAAGGAAGTGACATTCAGATAAGTGAAGCATATAGAACTCCAGCTAGCCATAACCAAAATAAATCTACACCTAGACATATAATAATCAAGATTCAAGAAATTCAACACAAGAACAGAATATAAAAGCTGTTAGAGAAAATAAACAGATCACCTGTAAAGTGAAACCCATCAGAATCATGACAGACTTCTCAACACAAACCATCAAGTCAAGAAGATCTTGGAGTGAAGTATTTGCAGTCCTGAAAGAAAACAACTTCCAACCCAGATTGATGTACCCTGCAAAACTTTCTTTCAAAATTAATGGAGAAGCGAGATACTTCCATGACAAAGAACAACTGAAGGAATTTATGACCACTAAGTCAACCCAACAAAGAATACTGAAGGACATTCTAGAAAGAGATAAAAAAAGACCACAGCTCCAGGAATAGCAGCAGAGGGGTATCACTGAGTGGGCAGACAATTGAATAGAGAGGAAAAGTAGGCAGTCAGCAGCAGGAAAATAGCATGGCAGAGATGAGGTAGTGCATATTGGCCATAACCATTAATGTAGAAGGCCTCAATTCACCAATAAAAGGAAACACAGGCAGAGCGGATCAAGAGAGAGGATCCATCAATCTGCTTTATATGAGAAACACATTTAACTTCAAAGGGGGTTCATAGTCTAAAGGTCAATGCTCTATGTGACAGGGAACCAGAAGGAAGAGGGGGTCACTTGCCCATTAGGTGCAGAGTGGACAAGAAAGACATGGCATTTTTATACAAAGGAACCCTACTCAGCTATAAAGAAAGATAACCTCAAGGCTTTTGTAGGTAAATGGGTACAACTTCAGATCATGCTCATGGATGAAATGATTCAGAGTCATATGGATAAACATTGTGTTGTCCCCCTAGTATGAAAAACTAAAGGAGTTAGTGTCTAAAAAGGGAAGGCAGTGGCCATTGTAAATCTATTATTGTGATTTGAATCCCATATTGTTTTCATTGTTCTGTTTAGTTTGCTTTTATTCTGTTTTGGTTTGTCTAATTTTATTGTATTTGATGGTATGGACAGCTATTTCAAAGATAACAAAATATGTTATGGTAGCCATTATTGATTTCCTATTATCTTGTTTTGAAGCCCTGTATTGCTTCCATTGTTTTGTTTTGAGTGACTTTATTCCATTTTGATTTGTTTGATTATATTATGTCTGATGATATAGGTAACTACTTAGAAGATAACAAGAGGCATTATGGTAACCACTATTGTTTTACTATTGTTTTGAAGTCTTGTATTGCTTCCATTGTTTTGTTTTTATTGGTTTTATTCTGTGCTATCTTGTTTGATTGTTTTATGTCTGATGGTATGGGCAGTTATTTTGAAGATAACAAGAGGCATTATGGTAGCCATTACTGATTTCCTTTTATCTTTTTTTGAAGTCATGTTCCATGTTCATTATTTTGTTTTGATTGACTCTATTCTGTTTTATTTTGTTTGGTTTTATTCTCTTCAAAATAAAAAAAAGTTAACAGAAAAAAAAAAGAAGAGCATGGAGTGAAGTATTTCAAGTACTGAAAAAAAACAACAACAACAAAAAAAAACAACTTCTGACCCTGATTGATGTACCCTGTAAAACTATCTTTTGAAATCAATGGAGAAATAAGGTAGTTGTACCACAAAAAACAACGGAAGAACTTTATGACCATCAACACTACAATAAGCCAATGCATATCAGTTATAACCATTGATGTAAATGGCCTCAACCCACCAATTAAAAGAAACAGATTGTCAGAGTGGATCAAGAAACAAAATCCAACAATATGCTGTGTACAAGAAACACATTTAACTCAAAACGAAATTCATAGACCAAAAGTCAAAGGATGGAAAACAATACTCTATGCAACAGGAACCCAGAAAAAGCAGGGGTAGCTATTCTGTTTGCAGATAATGCAAACTGCAAGCCAAGAATGATCAAAAGAGATAAAGGAGGTCACTACATACTTGTTAGGGGAAAACTTCAAGAGGACGAGATAACAATCATAAATATATGTGCACCAAATGTGATAGCACCCAACCATGTAAGACAAATATTAATAGACATGAAAAATCAAATAAGCAATAATATAATTATAACAGGGGATCTTAACATCCCATTGATGCAAAGAGACAGATCAACTAGACAAAAAATCAGCAAAGAAATAACAGAACTGAATGAAACTTGTGAGCAAATAGACTTAGTAGACATGTACAGAGCATTCCACCCAACAACATTAGAATACACATTCTTCTTAGCTTCACAAGGGACATTCTCTAAAACAGACCATATACTAGCCCATAGGACATGCTTAAGTAAGTGCAAAGGGACTGAAATTATCCCATGCTTATTATCTGACCATAGTGCACTGAAATTGGAAATTAATAATAAAGAAATCACAAAAGCTCCATAAGAACATGGAAATTAAATACCACCCTACTGAAAAACCAATGGGTCAGAGGAAATTAAAGAAGAAATTAAACAATATCTATAATCCAATGAAAATGCAAATATAACTTACTGGAACTTGTGGGACCCAATGAAAGCAGTCCTCAGAAGGAAATTTATAGCAGTGTATTCTCATACCAGGAAAACAGAGTGAGCACAAATAAACAACCTAATGCTGCACCTCAATCTTCTAGAAAAAGAAGAGCAAGTCAAACCCAAACCCCAAAGAAGAGCAGAAATTATAAATATCAGAGCAGAAATTAACACATTTGAGACTAAGAAAACAATACAAAGAATTAATGAATTGAAAAGTTGGTTCTTTGAAAGAATAAATAAAATTGATAAGCCCCTAGCAAAGTTTATCTAAAAAAGGAAAGAAAAAATTCAAATTCATGCAGTAAGGAACAAAAAGGGTGAAATCACTACAGATCCTGTGGAAATACAGAAGATCATCAATATCTACTTTGAAAACCTTTTCTCTCATAGAATCGAAAGCCCAGAAGAAACGTACAGATTCCTAGATACATATGAATTACCAAAACTGTATCAAGAAGATAAAAAGCTTCTGAATAACCCTACATGTTAATGAAATTGAAAATGTAATTAAAAACTTATGAAAAAAAGCCCAGATCTTGATGGATTCACAGCTAAATTCTACAAGAAATTTAGAAATAATTTAATACCAATACTCACCAAGTTCTTCAATGAAACTGAAAGGGAAGCAATTCTCCCTAATTCATTCTGGGAGGCAAATATAACCCTGATACCAAACCAGAAAAAGACCCAAACAGGAAAGAAAATTATAAGTCAATTTCTCTATTGATCATAGACATAAAAACCTCAATAAAGTACTAGCAAACAGAATGCAACAATCATCAAGAAGATTATAAACTACAACCAAGTGGGATTTATTCCAGGAATGCAGGGATGGTTCAACATATGCAAATCAATAAATGTAATACACCATATCAACAGAGTGAAAGGCAGAAATCACATGATTATCTCAATAGATGCAGAAAAATAATATGTACAGCACTCATTCATGGTAAAAATCCTAGGAAAATTCAGAATAGATGGTCTTTACCTCATTTGATAAAAGACATCTATGACAAACCAACAGCCAATATTGTACTAAATGGTCAAAAACTGAAAGCTTTCACTGTAAAGTCAGGAGCAAGACAAAAGTTATCCACTATCACCACTCCTGTTCAGTATAGTTCTGGAAACATTAGCCATAGCAATTAGACAAGAGAGAGAAATAAAAGGAATAGGGATAGGAAAGGAAGAAGTTAAATTATACTTATTTGCAGATGACATGATACTTACTTAGAAGACCCCCAAAACTCTACCAACAGATCTCTAGACCTAATAAGCAAATTCAGCAGCATAGCTGGGTGAAAAGTAAACACTCAAAAGTCAATAGCATTCCCATACACAAACAAAAAACTCACTGAGACAGAAATTAGGGAAACCATAACCTTCACAATAACATCCAAAAAAAAAAAAAAAAAAAAAAAAAAAAAAAAAAAAAAAAAAAAAAAAAAAAAAAAAAAAAAAAAAAAAAAAAAAAAAAAAAAAAAAAAGAAATACTTAGGAATCAATCTAACAAAGGAAGTAAAAGATTTATACATTGAAAATTATAGTATCTGAAATAATAAATTGAAGAAGAATTCAGAAAATGTAAAGCTATCCCTTGCTCATGGATAGGAAGAACTGACATTGTGAAAATGGCCATACTCCCAAAACTGTTATACAGATGTAATGCAATTCTGATCAAAATACTATTAGCATACCTCACAGATCTAGAGAAAACATTACTAAAATTCATCTGAAACCATGAAAGACCTAGAATAGAAAAGGCAATCCTGGGCAACAAAGGTAAGGCAGGAGGCATCACAATCCCAGACTTGAAATTATATTACAATGCTGCTGTAATAAAATCAACATGGTACTGGCAAAAGAAAACAGACCTGAAGACCAATGGAACAGAACAGAAGATACAAACACAACTACAATACACTCAGCAATCTTATCTTTGACAAATGGGCCAAACATATTCACTGGAAGAAAGCCTCTTTAATAAGTGGTGTTGGAAAAACCGGCTTTCTATATGCCAAAGACTTAAACTAGACCCATGCCTATCACCATGCACTATACTGAAGTCAAAATGGATCAAATATCTAAATATTAAGACAGAAATGCTAAACCTACTGGAAGACAAAGAAGGTCGAAATCTTGAGGACATAGGAATAGGCTGAGAGTTCATGAACAAAAACCAAACTGCATGGGAAGTACTTCAAAGAATCAACAACTGGGATCTCATCTTATTAAAAAGATTTTGCACATTGAAAGAAATCACCAAGAGAGTGAAAAGAAACACCACAGATTGGGAAAAGATTTTTGCCAACTGTCCCTCAGACAAAGGACTTTTATCTAGAATGTATAAAGAACTGAACAAAATCAGGCCCCCCAAATTTAAAGACCCAATCCAAAAATGGGCATCTGAGATGAATACTCAATTCTCAGAAGGAGAAATACAAATGGCAAATAAATATATGAGAAAATGTTCAACATCATTGGTTATTCAAGAAATGCAAATTAAAACTACACTGAGATATCATCTCACTCCAGAAAGGACGACTAACATCAAGAATTTAACCAATAACATGCTGGACGGACTGTGGGGAAAAAGGAGCCCTTCTTCACTGTTGGTGGGAGTGTAGACTGGTATGGCCACGGTGGAAATCAGTATGGAGGCTCCTGAAAAAACAGGATTAGAGGTTCCATTTGACCCAGCTGTTCCCCTTCTAGTATCTTCCTAGAATAACTGAAAACATCATACCACAATGATATATGAGCACCCATGTTTATAATAGCACAATTTGTAATAGCTAAATCTTGGAAACAACCCAAATTCAATCAACTGAAAAATGGATAAAAATGATGTGGTGTTTTTATATAATGGAATATTATTTGGCCAAAAAGAATGATAAACTTGAGGCTTTTATAGGTAAATGGAAGCAACTAGAAACCATACTCATAAGTGAAATAAATCAGACTTGTGTGTGTAAACACTGTATTGTTTTGCCAGTATAAAAAAACTGAAAGAGTAAATAAGATCCAAAAGTTACAATAGGTATTGTAAAAGGAAAAGAAACTGCTCAAAGGAAAATTATATTGTTTGATCAATCTTGCATGCCTGTATCTGGTAACCTGAGCAATTTCTTTGAGGGTAACAATATACAATATAACAACCATTGTTAAATGCCTATCATCTTGTTTTGAAATCTTGACATTGTTTTTGTTTTGTTGTTGTTGTTGCCATTTTGCTTTTGTTGATGTTTTTTAATTGTTTGTTTGCTTCTTGATTTTTCTGTTTTTTTCTCTTAAAAAAATTCAAATCAAAGCAACACTGAGATTCTATCTCTCTCCAGAAAGAGTGGCCATAATAAAGACATCAAACAATAGCCAGTGCTGGAGAGGCTGCAGGCAGGAACCCTTTTTCATTGTTGATGGAAGTGTACACTGGTACAGCCTCTGTGGAAATCAGTGTGGAGAATCCTCAAAAAAACTAAAAATAGAAATTGCAGTTTACCCAGCTATTCTCCTTCTAGGTGTCATCCTGAAAGACTTTAAAGATATCACATTACAGTGATGCATGCATTCCCGTATTTATAGCAGCACAATTCATGATAGTTAAATCTTGGAAGCAGCCTATATGTTCATCAACAGATAAATGGATAAAGGCAATGTAGTATTTATACACAATGTAGCACTACTCTGCCATAAAGAAAGATAAACTTGAATCATTTGTAAGTAATTGGGTATACCTTGGGACCATAATGTTAAGTATATTAAAACACATGTGCAACCTTAAATATCACATGGTTTCTGTTATATGAGAAGCTCAGTATATAAATAAAATGCAAAATAAGAAATAGACAATAGGAAAGAAAGAGAGAAAAAAGTTACTGTAAGGAAGCATGGCCAAGGTATCTAAAAGTGTACTTTGATTTAGCATAATTATCTTGTGTATTTTATATATTTTTTGGCCTGTTAGCCTGGATGTTAATCTGTGTTTATCATAATTAACTTGATAAAGACTTATAAAATAAATAAGTCTGATGCTGGCAAAGAAGAGAACAAATCAGGGGTTGAGGGGAATGGGAAGTGAAAAGAATTAAGATGTGTTATATACACGTACCAGGTCCCCACAGTGAATGTGATCACTATGCACCGCAAACATGCCCCAATAAAATAAAAATAAAAAAATAAAACTGATACAAAATTAAACTTCTGAGAAAGTCATCCTATGCCATTTTTCACATACGATTTTTCAAATGAATCCAGTGAAGATTTTCTACAGAGACATTTGCTGTCACTCAGATTTTGACAAAAGGCGATTTTGCTTTGGACCTGGTCCAGGGGGAGTTTGACTGTTTCCCAGGGATTTAAGCCCCTGAAGTTGGGAGCGTAAGAGAGAGAGTGTCTGGGATGTTGAGTTACAGCTGACCCTGTCTGAGCCCTGCACAGCCCGCTGCTCTGTGCATCTCAGCTGCTCTCTCTCAAGCGTGTGCTTCCTCTGATCCTCTCAGAGGCTCTTGTCACTCCCTTCTCCACAAACCCTCATTTCTGTGAGTTCTTTGATGGCATCTGTGAAGTATGGAAGTCTTCCGCATAGATCTCTCGGTAGTTCCCCATCGGGTTAAATATTTCACAACTGCTCAGTCATGGAGTGACAATCTTGCCACTATCTTTTTTTCACTGACTTTTTGGAAAAAATTTGTTAAACTCCTAATTTTTCATTGTGTTCCCCTGATTAGTTTATTTTTTTCAGTATTAGTCTCTCCTTTGGTTTTCCATGAAACTGCTTGGGACACTAGAAAGTATTCATTCCATAGTATTATATGTGTTTATTTGGTGTGGTAAGATATTCAATAGTAAATTTGTTTATTTCATACTTTTTTCAGACTTCAATTTACACATTATTATATTCTCTTTGTGAATGCTTAACTCGATTTTCAGGAGAGAGAAAATATTGAAAAAAGTCTAATGAAGTGTGTTTTTAGCCTAAAGCTCATATAGGAAAACAGCCTCTGCTACACAGCAGGTTCTGAAATATCACCAAAGTAAAGTTGTGCTAAGGGTGAGGCAAGGTCAAGAATCCAATTTCTCTTCCAACCGCTAGCCAATATTTTCAGTGTACACTGAAAATCGAGTAGTCTATCAGTTACTAAGTAGGACTGAATACATTATTATAGGAAAAAAATTATATGAAGTTTGAGTGTTGGCTCAGGAAGAGAGGGCTAAGCTGGCTTTCTGGTCTTTGCTAGCCCCCACTTCATGTCAGCTTGCTCCTGCAAGAAGCAATCAACAGTGGTTTATGATGCTCAGGCACTTCTATCCCATGTGCTCACTGAAAATCATTGATGTTTCTGCTTTAAATAGATTTAGCTACTTTGGGTTGAAAGCTCTGTGCTGCCTGAAATCCCATTTTACTAAACCTGCCAGTGAGTAAAACCACCGAGTCCTTTAGGAAAATTCCATTGCGCAGTTAGAGGAAGCTGTTAATTACAGCTCCAATCAGTGCTAACACTTTACCTTCAAGGTCCGGGAATTCTGCCTTCTCCAGCTGGTCTTTGTATCCAGCCGTGTGGTGCCATTCAAGTGGCATCATGTGGCTTTGCATCTTTTGATGTGTTTCCTGGGAATCTATGATTATTGTGTCCCAGCAAAGTGCTTGGCAAGCAGGCCACAAATCTTTCAGGCGTCTTGTCTCTTTTTCCATTTCTGGAAATCCGGGCCTCCGCTTCATCCCTACCCCGTCTTTAGCAAAACGGCTAATTTGTAAAAAATAAATCGAAACCATCCCCACACTCAATTATTTGTACAACCGGTCCCGTTGCACAGAAAATGTTACCTTGGGAACTGAGACAAATTGTAGGCTTATGGATTATGGAGATTTTTTTTTTACCTTAATGAAAATTTAATTTGTTATGAATGGTTCATCATAACATATGCCAGGAAGAACGTGCCAGAAATAACAATCTGAAGGAACACACGGGATCTAACGCTTCCATACTTTTCCAAGAGTGAAAGAGATCATTGAAACAACACATGTCAGATGCTATTACTGTCATATTGTTGAGGCCATCTGTTAAAAACCAGGATCAGGACCTGCTGCATTTATTGAATCTGCAGTTCTGGAAAGGACAACGTCACATAAAATTAAGTTGATTCAGTTAAAAGGAGCGTACCTCAGGGATATTTTTTTTTTCTTGAAAAATCGGCTTGTGTTATTTGTGTAGATAATCATGCAAACATGGGAGCCTTTTAAGAAGAGTTCTCAAATTTGCATGAACTACCGAAGTTGTTTAGTATGTATGTATGTATGTATGTATGAATTTATTTATTGAAACAAGGTCTTCCTGTGTAGTTTGGACTGGCCTTGAATTTATTATGTGGTCTAGGCTGGTCTCGAACTTGGGGCAATCCTCCTGCCTCAGTTTCCCAAGTACTTAGATTATAGGTATGTGCCACCATGCATGGCAGGTTTTTCGGTTTCTGAAACACAAAATTATAATAGCTTGTATATCTGGAAACATATTTAAGTGTATTTGAATGTATGTATA
Source organism: Dasyprocta punctata (assembly GCA_004363535.1). Classification (NCBI taxonomy): domain Eukaryota; kingdom Metazoa; phylum Chordata; class Mammalia; order Rodentia; family Dasyproctidae; genus Dasyprocta; species Dasyprocta punctata. Next base: position 28,430 of record RJWM01002651.1, read on the forward strand.
AAAAGATACAGACTATGTGTATATATCTGACAGAGTTGATACTTAGAATGCTAAGGAGCTTTCAGAATAAACTAAGGATGACCATTAAAAAAAATCGGATAGTCCATAAATGAAAAAAGGCTACTTTTCCTTTGATATTCTGATGAGGCTTGTAAAATGGAATGTTAGAGTGGTTTTTAATGAGATGCTTGCTCACTTTTCAGCCATTCTTGCTTTTTATATTTAAATATCAAGCTGGTTTTATTAAACAATAACTACACGGGTCTCTTAGTTTCCTAGGATGTTTCTTTGTGTAGTGGTTCAAATGTTCCTGCTAATATTCCATTTGTATGTAGTCTACGCTTTTAGTTTTTACATTCTCTCCCAGTATACCCTCCCCTCACACAAATAACAAAAGAGTAAAACTTCTCTTCTTCATTCTATTTCTTGACTCTGATCAGGCTCTGCAATTAGAGTTCTTCAGTAAAAGCATACTTTAGGAAAGGTATATGTATTGTTTCTTAACCAGTGGCTGAATATATTAGGCAAGTTATGGATAATCTCTCAATCTTGGTGTTCATATCTGTCAAATGGTTGGAGGAGATTAATGATTACTAATATCCTTTACACCTCTAAATGTCTAGGATTCAAGTGAAGACAAAGCCCTATATATTCTGAATATATTTTAATTTTATCTCAGAGGATAATGTAGATTTAATGAAATACAGCAAAATTGTCATGAAAATCTGAAGTTTAGGATAAGGCCATACATCTTTCTTCACTGGTGATTGGGATACGCTTTTGGAATAGTTCTCCAGTTTTACTTTGAATAAAAGTTCTTTTGTCTTATTTCATGTATCACCACAAGTTAATTTTCTCTATCCATTCATCCATCCAACCATCCATCTATCCAGTTTCCTCTGAGGTCGTTAAATGCATGCAGTTGATTTTCACTTATTTTCTGTGTATGAAGGTCAAGGCTATTTGCAAGTCTAGGGACTTGTTCCAGGTCTTCCCATACATAACAGTTGGGTACTTTGGGGAAAGGAGGCAAAGTAGAAACCAGAATGAAATGGATGTGGATCCAGTTGGAGCTAAAAGGCAACAGCAAAGCAGTAGGGTAGTTGTGGGGGTAGGAAGAGAGGGCTCATTTTAAGGATTTCAGAAAGAGTTTTTGCTGGAATTCTGTCATTTATTACTCTCTGCTCTTCCAAAAGAAGGAGCAAGGGAACTAAGAACTAATTTTAAATAGGACATGATATCTAGTAGTCACCTGATGATCCTACTTAACAAATATGGGAGCACAAGTTTTAGGCTTTGATGCCTAACAGCAGATTCACACCCCTCTCACCTGCTAGGTAATGGTCAGGGCGGACCCAGTCTGGTTCAGCCAACCATGGACCGAGGATCAGGGTGGTTTGGGTCTAAACTTACTTCACTGATCCTGTTCACTTGTGAAATGAGTCCAGTTTCTGTTTGGGGCTCTGATTAATATTCTGTAGCATTCATTCCTAACTGGGACCTAGGGTATGGGGTATAGGGTATCTGTGTGTGTGTGTGCATGTGTGTGTGTGAGTGTTCTTGTGTTTATGTAAGGAATTCAGCTGTTAAGTGAATGGGAGAGTACAGTAGAAATTCAAACAGGGACAGAAATGCAGTTTGTATGCAAAAAGTAAAATGATAAATATGGTCAATAGCTCACCTTCTTCATTCCTTAAATTTTTTTATTAGTACATGTTTGTAGTACATAATAATGTTTACATTTCTTGTGTGAAGTAGGTGCATTTAAATAACACATCTTTTTTTGTTTTTGTTCTTGTTTTTTGAGACAGAGTTTCACCATGTGGTGCAGGCTGGCTTTGAACTCACTATATAGCCAGGCTGGCCTCAAACTCATGGTGATCCTCCTGCCTCAGCCTACCAAATGCTGGGATTACAGGCATGCACCACTAAGCCTGGTCATAATTCCTTTTTTCATCCCTCCCTCCTGCTCCCTTCATCTTTTGACCCTTTTCCTGTTTGAGAAAGATCTATCTCCTTAATTCCTATTATTTATGTTTTATTTTGCTCATTATTTATAATTTGGTTTTCTTACATAAGAGAAACTATGTAATATCTAATCTCATGTGGCTGATTTATTTCACTAAACTTGATGGTCTTAAGGTGCATCCATTTTCCTACAAATGACTCAAGTTTAACTTGTGTAGTTGTATTGAGAGTAGTATTCCATTGTGTGTAAATATTGTATTTACTTTGTCCATTCATCTGTTGGTGGACTTTTAGGATGTTTCCAAGATTTAGCTATTATGAATTGTGCTGCTATAAACACGGGTATAAACACGGGTATGCTTGTGTCACTGTAAGATGATCTTTAAGGGTTTCAGAAAAGTAGAAGAAAATTGCTTGGCTCTACCTACAACTCTGAATACCTGTTTCACCCTGTTCTAGATTATATTTAGAGCTGAACTTCATGCAATTATACTTTTTTTTTTTACATTTGGGGTTCACAATTTTTCTGCTTTGGACTTTATACTTCTAATAGCAAGGAATCTGCTTAGGTGTTTGATTGACATTCCTCTGCAATTAAAACAAAATTTAGTGACATTTTAAACTACTGATTCATTATGACTCTTCATTGATTGAGAGCAGGCCCCTAACTCACTGGGAAAATAAGAGGTTTTAAAAAGGGGTTTGACTAAATTTAACAGAAATTATCTATCATGTACCAGGGATCCGTGGAATGTACAAAATAAAGGTTCTTCTTATTGAAAATCTTACAATTTGACTAAAAATGTTAATACTGTACTTGCTGATTCTAAGATACACATTTTAACATCTGTAAAGTTGGGATTATTACAATTGATAGTATGGCATAGTTTGATTGGCAGCATTTAAAATTTTTAATGGTATATGTAAAATTGTGTCTTATAGTTAATGTTTTCAGATTCAGTGAAATATGGTAGTACCAGCAATCTGAGCAATTCTACGTGCCATTCCACTTGACAAGCGTATGCTGTGAGTGATTGCAGGTTAGAAAATATGAATCTATATGTAGTTCTCTTGATTGAGCTTCGTGCCTGTTCCCACCTGCCTCTCACTGTGTAAGTATCTCACCAGGTGAAAGTGATTCTAGGATTTAAAGATACATCATGGATATAGAACATGCTTCCTAAATGCAGACCAATTACCTCATTTGGCATTTGGTAGATGGAACAGAAATCTCTTACAATAGTGAAGGGAACACTAGGTGTTCTAAATGAACTGAAATATAATGTGAAGGACTTCAACATAGTGCCTTACAAATGTAAATCTGACTCTAAATGATTTCTTGCATGTATCTTAACTAAAAGATCAGGTAAGACGTGCCATCACTTTATAAAACAACACAGGATATGGCAATATACATTGGCATGAAGACTTCATGAAGTCCATTTCATAACCATACATTTGGTTAATCAGGACACATAGCCAGTATCTATTCTGAACAAGGTACTTACCCAGTCTGGAATATAATAGGGAATGGCCAAGAAATATCATCACGAATTTTGCTTTTAATGGATGCACCCTGAGAGCTTAATGTTAAGTGAAAGAAATCAGACACACAAGCTTAATATTGCATGATTTCTCTTACCTGAGAAATGCAAATATAAATAAAGAGCAAAATAAAAGACAGATAATATAAAACAGGGAGATAAATCTTTCACAAATGAGAAGGAAACCAAGAGATGGAGGGAAAGGGAGGGAAGGGAATGGAATGAGATGTAAAAAGAATGAAGATGTGATATGTGCACACACCAGCTCCCCTTGAGGAATGTAGTCATTAGGTATGCAAATATACACTAATGAAAAATAAAAATTGAGAAAAAAGAACTTCTTAAATATAATATAATGAAGAATTACAAATATTTAAGTGAACAAATATTTATAATTATTGACAATATTAAATGAAATAATAGCTTAATATTCATTTGCAGTAGTGTTTAGGATACTGAAGGAGATAGACAAAAGTATTCGTTAAAAAAAAGACACAAAGGAAGGAAAGGAAAACTATAGTGTATAAAAATGGAATAAATGACTTAAGAATGGTACCAAAGCCAGCTGTGGTGGCACATGCCTATAATTTCAGTTCTTGAGAAACTGAGGCAGGAGGATCATCGTGAGTTCAAGGCGAGTCTTGTCCTCCTACAGATGATCTTAGAGCCAAGACAAAATTTGAAACAGGTCTATAGGGAGTATAGGGTTTCTTCAAGAGGTAAAAGAGAAAGCATTCTTGATCCAAAGAGTATCAGAAGAAAGTGTAAATTAGCTTATCTTAGCTCAGTAGAGTGTATTTATTTGTAGCAGGGAGGAGACAAGTGATGGATAAAGGCTGATGGCCTAGAACACAAATGGAATCAATGACAGAGCATGACTTAGGAAGAGTAAGAGGCAATAAGATTCAGAACAGGGTAAAAGAATTTATCTTAGACAAGAAAAGTGGTGTTTATTCATTTGAGTCAGGAAGAAAGAATGGAGTAGGTGTAGGTGAAAATAAATTAGTTTCGTGGGTCAGGTATTTGGAAGAAGGGGAAATTTTTGTGTGATAGCTTCCATGTTTTTGTGGAGTAGAAAGGAGATAAGGATTTCTGATGGTAAGGAAGGGGATGGAGCGTGTAGTGGGCGTGGTAGTGGTGAGTGGCAGAGGACTGATCAGAGTAATGAATCCTTGAAATAACTGCTCAGCAGATGAGAGAGAAAATATAACAGAGTCAATAACAGAAAGTATTCCTTAGAAACACTCATGGTCTATTTGAGATTGAGATATAGAAGCATAGCTAGTAATAATTCTTGTCCTGATGAGATTGCCACACCAACCTTTACCAGTGGAGGTGTAGGAGTGGAGGAGGAGGCTTGCAGGATGGTTGCAAGGTTGAGGTGTCTTGGAAGCAGTCATTTCATAGTGAAGGAAATGAAGTCATGTAGGTGAACAAAGAGGTAGAAGTGGAGGGGTCAGGAGTTGTGGAATTTGAAGAAGTTTATTTTATTTTATTTTGTACCTGGAATCGAACTCACAACCTTGCTCCTGCCAGGCAGGAGCTTAGGCCACTGAGATAAATCCCCAGCCCTATGTTTTGAGACAGGGTCACACAATGCAGTTCAGGCTGTTCTTGAACTCACTTTGCAGCCTAGGCTGGTCTCAAACTCACAAGGATCCTCCTGCCTCAGCCTTCTTAGTGCTAGGATTAAAGGTGTGCGCCACCACGCCCTGCTAGAAGTTTTCATTTTAAATTCAGTGGGAATGAGGAAGTAAACTGGGCAGAAGTCCAGGAAGTAGAATTTTCAGGGTGGAGTATTAACATCTTGGGTGCTTAAACTTAATAAGGTTCCAGTGCTGAAAAGGGGCTTCTGGATAATTATTCACATTGATACCATATCCAATTAACTCAACTTCTAAGTCCTCAACACATCCTGAGAAGTGTGGAGGTCAATAGGTGATAACACAGAAGCCTGGAAGAAATTATAGGAGAATAAATGAAACACTGATGTAAAGGCACGTTTTAAAAACAGAGTGGAAAGGATTAATATCTGTAAGAAACTGTGGGAGGATGGAGAATGATATTCCACTTTTAGCTTTCAACTACAGAGGACATAATAGAATAAACATGTGAGAGGTATATAAAAAACACAATTATTTTTAGGGAAAGATGTCTTGGAAATTAGGTAGGTAGCTGTTTAGCACTTTTGGATTTAAATATGGATTACAGAATAAGACGAAACTGAATAAAACTCATTTTATAGAGCTGCATGACTTTGGGTAACACAAATTTTGTCTCAGTTATATTATCTGTAAGATGGAAATAATAATAATACTTTGTTACTATATAGATTAAAAGCTGTACTATTTTTCCTGTCATCATTGATTCCTTCATTGGTTCTTTCTCTTCCTTGGAATTTTAATATGGAAGGGCTTTAGGACTCAGATTTATTCTGTTTTATTTACCCTCCCTTTTCTCCTCCTTTGTTATAAAATTTTTCTCATTAGCCAGCCTCATGGTTTTAAATACCAGCCATATCCTAATGACTTCTAAATGTCCATCTCTAATTCAGGCCCCTCTCCCAAACTTCAGCCCCATAAATTCCCTTGCCTGTTAGACCTCTCCATCTGCAAGTCTATCAGACACCTCCAACTCAACATGTCCAAAGTCAAAATCCTAATCTTGCCCCTCTAACATAGCTCTGTCTATAGCTACCCCATCTCACTGACGGCCACTCTACTGGGTTTCTATGGCTGAAACCTTTGAAGTATTTCTTGTTCTCTTCACTCACACTCACTTGGCTCTGCCACAGAGAATCTTCTGAAACCAGCCACCTCTCATTTGTGCTGCTACCAGTCTTGTGTGAATTTACCTGCATCCCCTCTCCAGTCTTTTCTCAGCATAGTTTGAGTTTACCAAAAAGATCTTAGAAATGTAAGTCAGATACTATCACACCTCTAACACTGTACAACGAATTCCATTTCTCTCAGAAAACTAAGCCCTTACAAAGACCTACAAGGCCATCTGCAATTTGTACTTTCCTTGCTTCTCTGGTCTTAACCTTTTGGGTCTTTCTTTTCTACCCTGCTACAATCTGTTCAGACTTCTTGCTCCTTGAAAAAATCATTTGAACTCTTACTCAAGGGTCTTGCACTAACAATATTCCTTTTGAATGTGCTTCCTTCACATATTGCTTCTTATTCTGCCTCATCTTCAAATCTTTGCTCAAAGGATACTTTCTCAATGAAGCCTCTGCTGACTACCTGGTTCTACAAGGCAGCACATACTAACTGTTCTCCTTTTCCCTGCTACTGCATTTCTGCCTCTTAACTCTATTTTCCTTTTTATCATCACCTCTTTACATAAATAAAATCTACTAATTCACTATGTTTATTCTTTATCCCATCTCCCATACAATGAACACTCCATGTGGGCATTGGTCTTCGTCTGCTTTCTTTACTGCTGCACATTAGTATGATGTTTGGCAAAGGTGGATGCTCAATAAATATTTGTTGAAGCAATAAATAAATGCATTACTAAAGAGCATTTTTTATATGATGGATGTTCTGCTAAGTATTCAGTTAATGCTATCTGTTATTTTTTAGTTTGGGAAGAGCAATAAAGACTGCAGGCTAGAAAGATTTGAGAGAAAAGAAGGATAGAAAGACTTTTAGGCTGACATAAACTGGCAAGTGGATTATGACCTTAAAATAAACCCTAGCAGGCTATTGGTTTCTCTGTGAGAGCTTTTTGGAAGACGGGACCTTAGGGAGACAATAGCTAGGAAATAATTTACCCAAGGATAATTATTACTAACAGAAATGAGTCTTTCCCCACCCTGGCTCACTCAATGGAGACTACTTTAGGTAATTATCTTGGTTAAGTTTTATTAATCTTTTGGCAGTGAACGGAATGGTGCACTTCTTTGGAGGACATTGTTCACCACTGAGGGTTTAAGGCTCTTGGGGGAGTATTTGAATGGGAATAGAATTTGATAGCAGGATTGATTTAGGAGTGGTTCACATTTTCCTTAATGTTTCTTTTTTTATATCTTGCATGTTTGGGCAATTAGTGACTTTAAGAGAAAATTACAAAACTTAGTTCAGAGAATATAGGGGTTTCTGATTATTTTGAGTGAATTTTTATGCCTTTTGAATTTTGATGCTTCACATTTTTACACTGCCCAGTGTTTTATTGAAATGGCTTAATTCTTATGCTAGACTTCAGAGTTTTATGGTAGACTCAGGGATATGGGTAGACTTTAAAAAATGAAATTAACCTTTTATTTTACTGAAATACATCATATTCATCATACAAAATGTTAAAAATGCAGAAAAGTTACCTAGAAAAAATTTAGATCTTATCACCAGAGATAATCACTGTTAACCTATGGATGTACATGTTTTACCTTGAGTTATTTCAGAAATTAGATAGATTTCCCTTGGAACTTGTTCATTAGGTATCAAAACCATCTTAAAGTCTGCAGATCAGTGATTCCTAACCCTTACTTTTGCATGGACACTTCTGAGGATCTAATAAAATCTTTAGATTCCCTTCTCCTAAGTGTCCATATTTATACCTCAAAACGTGTGTTTATTATCTGAAATGAGAAGGACAGTGACAATCCTATAATTTATTCTTGGTTAAAATTCTTAATTTATCCTATATTTATTCTTGGTTAAAATTCTTCATGTGCAGCATGAGGCTCTTTTTAAAAATCTGGTAAATGATGAATGATTAAAGTGTGTTTCCAAGCCGGGCGTGGTGGCGCACGCCTTTAATCCCAGCACTCGGGAGGCTGAGGTAGGTGGAGCATTGTGAGTTCGAGGCCGGCTTGGGCTACAACGCGGCGCAAGGCCGACCTGAGCTACACAGTGCGACCCTGCCTCAAAAAACCAGGGCCGGGAGTTTGGCTCAGTGGCTTAAGCGCCTGCCCTGGCAGGCGCAAGGCTGTGAGTTCAATCCCCAGTGCCGCAAAAAAAAAAAAAAAAAGTGTGTTTCCAGAATGTTCTTATTTTACAGTGGTAACTAGAGTGAACATCTGTTGCTTCTATCTCCCTAGCATTCTCTTTATCTCTTTCTTGCCCAAACCTCTTACTGGGGCCATGTGAGTACAGGGTGAGGTTTGGACTGTACCCAGAAGGCTATTTGGCCTTAGAATAGCTCAGACAGAAACTGGCATTTTCTGGTATGCTTGAAACTGTCTATGTATCTGGATGAGTAATTTCTTTTCCACTGTTATTACTTTGGGAGATTTCATTTTAATTATAACTATCTTATGGTTCAAAAAAAATTTTTTTTTTTTGGTACCAGGGGTTGAACTCACAATCTCACGACTGCCAGGTAGGTGCTTATGTCACTGAGTTAATTCCCCGGCCCTGGTTCAAAATAGTTTTGAGTTTCCCTCTGGATTTGCCTTTATGTGACATTTGTGAGTTATGCAAGAAAGTCACACTATCAAAACGCTTGGGTGTAAATTATAGAAAACTCTACCTAAATGACATAAGCACAACAGGAGTATATTCACCCACATTATTGGAAAGCACAAGGAGAAGACCAGTTTTCAAACACAGGTGTACAGAGAAACTCAAAGGTCATCAAGATCTAGTCATTCTCTCCTTCTTTCTGGGTCTCCTTTCTTTTTTTGTTGGCTTCATTCACAGGCAGGCTTTTAATATATGGTGGCAAAAGTGATTACAGCGTCCTTTCAGGCTGAAGTCCTGCAGAGGCAGAGACCCTCACCTTTAGAACTCTCAGATAAGCGCCAAGATTTAGACTGTCTGCAGACACTGACACCATCTCTGAGGAGAAGGGAGCACAGATAATTTTTGGTTTAGTTCTGGAGCATATGCTTTTTCATGGGGTCTTATTTCTAGGCAGAATACATGAACCGAAAGTGGGGGAAGGAAAATAAGAGTAAAAATTACCAGACTGTTCCCAAAAGAAGAATGAAAGGACATGAGAATATTCACTCTAAATAGGAATCATTTAAGGTCAAAACTTATTTATCATTCAAAACACCCACCTTTTCCACCAGTCTTGATAACTTTTGATAACAATAAAGATAATAATTTATTGTCATTGGACGTGGTTTGAACAATGTGTTTCAGATTGTAGCATCCATTTAAAGGGGGGTAGATGTCAGAATTATTATTTACTCAGAGGCATTATCTTTTAATTTAAGTAAAGTGAAATGAACAATAAGATAAAGAAATTAAAAAATAGCATGTAAGTATTTACTTTTAGCTTGCATTCTTAAAGGACATCTCTTACAAAAGAGACTATAAATTTCTCAAGGGAATGTCTACATTGAATTATAAACAGAATACCAACCTAGTGAATGCATTCAACTTAGAAAAATATACTAAAATATAACTTTCTATGAACGTTCTTGTGGGTACAAAAATTATATGCCATCAGTGTTACTGGTTATGTTTGATGTGCTTAAACTTAATTATCATGGGATTTATGTATCTTTCATTTGACTTATATTTATTTTTTGACATAGTAGTTTCTGAGATCATTGTGTGCTATGGTTTGGATCTCAAATATCCTCCCTAAGGCCCACATATTAACTGTTTTGTTACCAGCTTGTGGCATTATTGAAAGGTGTTAGAATCTTCAGGAATTGGGAGCTAGTGGAAGGAAGTTATGGCATTGTGGGTGAGCACTTAAAGGGATACTAGGAACTTAGACCCTTCCAAACTTGTTTTCCTTTTACCAGTTGCAGGATGAGCTGACTTGCTGCACCAGGCACTCCTTGCCATGATGTTTTGCCTGAAAATAGGCCCAAAGATAATGGGGCCAAGAGACTATGGATAAAAACCTTTGACACTGAGAAAAAATAAAGTTTTTTTCCTTTTAAGTTAATTATCTCAGGTTTTTTGTCACAGTAACGGAAAGTTGACTAACACAATGTGCTAAAACCTTTACAGAAAACCATTGATTTATCTATCTCCTATTTTCACTGATATACAATTTATAAATCAAGACTACGTGTATACATTTATTAATGATTGTTATATTACTGGGGACCCGGCCTAGATCCCCAATCTCCCAAACGAGTGTATGGCAAAAACTTAAATAAATGAGAAAAGTGGTATGATTTTAGCACTCCAGGAGGATCAAAATCCTCTGCAGAGTTCTTGACTCTGAGGCTATGATGAGGGCTAAGACAAAGAGCTTCTCTGGGTTGCCCGTATTTATTGCCATTACAAACAAAGAGAGAATACAGAGGAAAGCATGGGAAATGAGCAGGACCTTGGGAGTCACTTCAAAGACTTCTTCAAGTGGTAAATTGTGCCAATTAAGGAGAACTGTCTTATCTCTCTGATGACATTTATGATGGGAATGAGACTGCAGGAGTGAGAAGCCTGCAGCTGAAGTCTCTATCTGACTAATGGATTGTGGAGCCAAATGTCTTCAGCTGTAGCCTTATCTTGTCCTATGAGGTATCTCTGGCATTATTGAAAGGTGGCACAGGCCACTACAGGCCTCAGCCAGGACCAGTGATTCATAGAGGTTCACTTACTATGAATCAGCGCCCATTGCCAGGCAGGGTGCCTAGGCCTAGGACAGGCTCACTAGTTAATTTTAAATCCTGCTCAGAGCCGCTTCATAGTGGTCTCCAACATTATATCTCCTTGATATTATGTTTCTTTACTAATATATAATATTACTCTTCCCCTTATGTTATTTTCCTTTTTTTGCATTTAATTTATTTTTTATTATTATATATTTGTGATGCATAATAATTGTATTGATTTTGGGGAATTGGTGTACATATATCACATCTTGATCAGTTTCAATCTCCTTTTCCCGTTATCCTCTTCTGTCCTCCACATCCTCTCCTTATCTCCTAAAGTTCTACTTTCCTGTTTCTTACCTCTATCCTTTATTTTACTTTTTAACTTATTTATAGTTAGGGTTTCTTATATATGAGAAACCGTGTGATATTTAACTTTCTATGTCAGATTTGTTTCACTTTATATTATGGCTTCCAAAACCATCCATTTTTTTCTACGAGTCAAATTTATCATTCTTTATGACTAAGCAATAGTCCATTGTGCATATACCTACAACATCTTCATTATTTGTTCATTTACATTCTATATTTTTTCTATGATTCAGTCATTGTGAACAGTGCTACTGTGAACATGGGTATGCATGTAAGACTGTAATATGATGTCTTACACGCTTTGGGAAAAATATCCAGGAGAGGTATAGCTGGGTCAAAAGAATTTCTATTTTTAGTTTTTTGAGTAATCTCCATACTGATTTCTATAGTGGTTATACTAGTTTTCATCCCACCAATAATGTACTCTACTGCTTACTTTTGGGCTTAGGTTTAATGCAGTATTATTTTCTCTCTTTTTCACTTTTGGTTTACATGTTTCTTTGTGGATGAGGTGTGTTTTCTGCAGGCAATGTAGAGTTGGATTTTGTTTTTCTATCCAATCTGTCAGTTTGTCTTTTGATTGGGGAGTTAAGATAGTCAACGTGGATCATTATTATTTACAAATATTTACTGATTCCTGTCATTATATTACCTTTTCATTGCTGATTCTTTTCTATTTTCCTTTAGTCTAACTCCTCTCTCAGTTAGCTGTATGGCTTTTTCTTTGGCTCTTTGGTGATGTTGGCCTCACTGTCTCTGTTTAAAATTCCTTTAGGTATATTCTACAATTTAGAATTCTAGTCTGTAGCCAAAAATTTATTTAGGTTTTCCTTGTCATGGATGCTTTTTACTTCTCTGTCATTTTTGAAGGATGATTTTGCAGGATATATTTAATTTTGTGAGCAAGTGTTTTAGAGCTTAAAAAACTTTATTTCAAGCTTGCCTGTCCCATAAGTTTTGTATGGTGAAATCTGCTGCTACTCTGATAGGCTTGTGTTTATAAGTTACTTGATGTTTTTCTCTAATGGATTTATGTTTTAAAATTTTTTGAAATTTTAATTATTTTGAATTTTTGAGACAGAGTCTCACTATGTAGTTCAGACTGTCCTTGAACTCACTATGTACCACAGACTGGTCTTGAACCTGAGGTGATCCTTCTGCCTCAGCTTCTCAAAGTTGGGATTATGTGAATGTGCCACTGTGCCTGGCTTCTAATGGTTTTCAGTAATCTTCCTTTGTTCTGAATTTCTTAGATTTTGATTATGACATGTTATAGAGAGATTCTTATTTTCTTCAGGCCTATTTGAGATTTTAAATGCCCAATTTACCTGGGTATCCTTTTCACTTCCTAGACTTGGAACATTTTCTGCAGTGATTTCACTGAATAATTTTTTTATACCTTTAGTTTCCTTTTTCAGTTCTTCCTTGATAGTTATAATTTTTAGGTTTGTACTTTGAGGATTATCTAGGAGCTCTTGAAAGTAACTACTGTGGTTTCTTATTGTTTTTAGAGTATTACTGAGTAGTGATCTCTTATATCCATCTTATCTTAAGGTCATGATTGTCTGTTCTCTGATTGGTCACGTCTATTGGTTTGACTTTTGATAATGGCTTTCATTGCTAGGATTTCTGCTTAATTCTTTTTTTATAATCTCTAGTTATTTGTTAACATTTTCATTCATAGTGTGTGCCTTAATTCACTCAGCTATTTATTTATATCTTCTGTAAACTCATTTATTAGCTTATAATTAAATCATTATCTATGCACTTACATCTTTGGGCTCATTGAATATCTTTGTAATTGCTTCATGTGTCTATTTGTCTCTTTAAACATTTTTTAATTATTTGATTTTTGTGCTCTTTGCCTGGAAATTCCTCCCCTTTCATGCCTGTGAGATCAGTTTTTGGGAAGTTAAGAATTTTTGGAGGCATCTTTTGCCTTGTTTGCTCATGCGTCTAGTGTTTTTGTGTTGAAGATTATAGATCAGTTAGGGGTGAATGCTCTGTCACTACTGTGGAGATTTCCTTAGTTAGTGGATGTCTCACTGTGATGTGACCTTGGTTTTGGTTATACTTTAATTCTTATGCACCTATTCAACTTGTTCAGTGTATTAGAACCCCCAATCAGTCTGCTGTTTCTATGCCACTCTAGCTGAGTTTATGTTATATCAAGCCTTTCATCTATACCACTTCTCTCCAGCTTTTTGCACCATGCCAATATCTTCCTTAAGGTGCTTTCCATGAATTCTGTAACTTGGAGTTATTTTAGTTCTTATTTTACTGGCATATATTTTTCCACCCATTATCATCAACATTTCTATATACTTTACTTCTTTCTTTCTCCTAATAATATTCATCCTGGTATATATATATATATATATATATATATATATATATGGCAAACTTGAGACATTTATAGGAAAATGGATGCACCTGGAAAATATAATGTTGAGTGAAATAAATCAGACACATAAGCTTATATACCATATGGTATCTCTAATTTGGGGAAAGTACAAACAAGGATCAAAATAGAGGGTGGATAGAATGAAACAAGGAGATTGATCTCTTGCAAGTGGGAAAGGGTCCAGGAGACTCAGGGTGAGGGGTGAGGGGAAGAGAAAGTAGGAGGAATTAAGATATGCCATGGACAGGCACTAACTATCTACAATGAATGTAAACCATATGTCATAAACTTGAGATAATAATAACAACAAGAATGCAAATCAGGAATGGGAATTTAGAGATGGAGGGAGGGAGGTCAGTAGGAAGGAAATTAAAAAACCAGAAGTAAGCTGTGCTATGTACATGTACCTACTTCCCAAGATGAATGTAAACTTCATGTACTGCAAGCCTGAACTAATAAAATAAAAATTAGAATAAAAAATACTTGAGAGGAAAAATTTTAAAAAATACAAATTTTGATAATACATTTGAAACAATTTAATGCATGTCAACTATCTCAATGTGCAAGCAGTTAAAAAACCATTGATAAAATATTTTACTTTTAAAAAAGTTTTGTCTCAATTTTATTTTCCACACTTCATTGTTACCTTACTTATTCATGTCTTGTTTGGTTCCAATATATCTTTTAAAAGCTTTTTCAAAGACAGTCTTTATATGATAAATTGTTTGACCTCATAAACCTGTCTTTTGTAATTTACTGATTTTTTTGGCAGTGATATGCTTTGATTCTTTTCTCTTTATATTTTGTGTTTGTACAGGAGGTTTTTTCTCTGTGATTACCATGAGGCATACATAAAATGTAGGAAATGCATTCCATTTCAAACTGGTAACAACTTAACATTATTGCATACAAAAATCTTGTACTTTTATTTTGCTTCCTCTTCCATTTTATGCTATTGATGTCACACCTCAGATTTTCTTATATCCATTAACAAATTCTTGTTTCTGTAGTTATTTTTAGCCTTTTTGTCTTTAACTTGTATATATTACTGTGCCAGGCTTACAATATTAGAATATTCTGAATCTGACAGATATTCTTAAGCTTTCTTTCTCTTTTTCCCTTCTCTGGTTGGGACTCCTGTAATTCATGTATTTGTATATATGATGGTGTCCCACCCATCTTGTATACTTTTTTTTAACTCCTTTTTTATTCTTTACTTTGACTTCAGTGATCTGTAATTTGAAGTGACCTGCATTTGAGTTTGTTAATTTCTTTTCCATGATTAATTTTGCTCTTGAAGTTTTTTTTTATTCAACTTGTTTAGTTTTTTATTGCATTCTTCAACTGGTGCAGGATTTTAAATGCTTTCTATTTCTCTCTCTCTTCCGCTTCTCATAACAGTTTTAGTCTAAAATGTTATTCAAAAGTCTATATATTCAAACATGGGACTTTTGGAAAGTGATTGCATCGGGGGGGTGTTCTAATCATCCATGGGTTAATTCACTGATGAATTCATAGCTGAATGTGCTGTTAGGAAGCAGAACTCAATTGGAGGAGATGAGTCATGGGGGGTGCCTTTGTGGGGGAAATAGCTCTCTCTTTGTCTGTCTGTCTCTTTGTCTCTGTCTGTCTGTCTCTTTGTCTCTGTCTGTCTGTGTCTGTGTCTGTGTCTGTGTCTGTGTCTGTGTCTGTGTCTGTCTCTGTCCTCTCCTTCCTGGATGCCATAGATTGAGTAACTTTCCCCTACTAGATCCTTCTACTATGCCATTTCTATCTTGGAGCCGTGAGCCAAATAATCATCTCCTCTAATTGTGGGTATCAGGTACTTTGTCCTAGCAATGAAAAAGTGACTAATAGGGAACATTAATACCAGAGAAGTAGTTTCACTGTTGTGCCATACCTGGCAGTGTGGCTCAGAAGCCTTTGTTACTCATTTGGAAGTTTTGGAGAATCCCCAGAATGCTATAAGCAGAGCTTGGTAGGTGATTCTGGTTAGATCCTTGCAGACGAGAATGCTTATAGGAATGCAGACTATATAGACCAGGCTCATGAGGATTCAAATGGGAGTGAAGACTCTACTGGGAATTGGCTACAGGACATTTGTGTTACATTCTGGCAGAAAAGCTACCTACATTTTTCCGGTGTCCTAAGACTGTATGAGACTGAATTTAAGGTGAATGACTAATCAGGCAGAGGAAATTTAAAGGCAAGCCTATATTCAGGTTGTGGCATGCATACTGTTGGCTCCTCTTAAGCATATTTACAGTGATAATTGGGAGTAAAATATAGAACCAGAAGATTTAAAAACTGCAGTTTGGTTAAAATAGATTGCATGTAATTCGGGGGCCAAGGGGAATAGAGTTGCTGAAGAGATTGGCACCATTAAAAAGAACTCATGTATTTTGAACAGGGGCTAAGAAAATAGGTGCTTTAAGCATCTATCAGAATCAGCAAGACTTCATATATTGCAGGCTTAAAGGTGCAAGTGTACAAACATTTTACATGAGAAGTGAGCCCCTGCGCTCCTCACTTGAGAAAGGTCACCCAGGGAGAGATTCATTTCATCATACTCAGCTATCCAGGCACTCAGAAGCACACCAGTAGACTTCATCTTTGTTCATATAATGCTAGTTTTTCAGGCATGCATATTGCAGAACTTGTGAGGTCATGGAGGCTTTTATACAGATTTCACAGGAGGTCATGGAAGTGCAGGTAATGCACCACTGAGAGGTGAGTTGTGAATCTGTGGAATGAAGCCAAACAAACCTGTCTTCCTTCAAGTTACCAGTGTCAGATATTTTTGTCCCAGCATGGAAAAAGCAACTAATACACCTATTGTTTTTCTAATTTTGTTCAGTAGTCTGGCTACAGACTCTTGCATTTCACTGAGCTTCCTTAAATTGATTGTTTTGAATTGTTTTTCAGGTAGTTTGGAGATCTCCATTTCTTTTGATTCAGGTTTTAGAACTCTTTTGTTTCATCTGGTAGCATCATATTTGTCTGATTCTTTTTGATCCAAATAGACTTGTTTTGGTGTCTATGTATTTGAAGGGGAAAATGTCTCATACAACTTTCTAGAATGGTTTCAGAGGACGGTCTTCATGGGACCCTGTGCTGAGGGGATTGCCTGTGGGATTGTGGTCAAATGGGATTCAAACTGGGTCATGTAACTACTGTTGGACCTCCTGTGGAATCCATGACTGGAGGGCCTTTTAACAGGAGGCTTGATTAGGCATGCTTTATGTCTAGTCTTCAGGTGAATTGAATTGCTTCTGGGAATTTGGTCATTTCAACTGCTGCTAGGATGAGAATCTCTTTGAATATCTATAGATGGTAGTCCTGATACCATGTATGCTGACAAGATAGCTCCCTCTTGGTCCCTGGTAGAGCTGTCAGTGGGTCACTAGATGAATCAGTAGGCAGACAGGACTGAATCTGGATCATGAATGAAAAGACTGAAACTAAGTTCAGGCCCACAGCCCAAGCCTCGTTCATGGCCCACAGCCCAAGCTGATATTTGCAAACTTGCCTCTGAGGATACTAACAAACATGTTTCCTGGTAGATCCCTAGGTGAGAAGGACTACTCCCAGATTGGAGTTGAGAAAGGACAAATCAGAATTACAAGGCTATTTTACGATCTAGTATGGGTCTAAATTTGGCAATCTTCCTCCTTTGGGAAAGACAGACAGAAGGAGTGACTGTCTTTGTCTCCTGGTTATTCTCACACTATAGATGAGGGAGTTTGGAACTGAGTTAAAGGGGCCACCTTGGAGTTCACAGCTAGGATCTAGATCACTAGTCCTTTGTAGGCACAAGAAGATATGAGTCTTCTCAGTCCCTTGGTGGATGATTCTAGTGCCATGACAAAAGTCAAACAGACTATAGGTTAGTTTATAAAGGAACAAATTTGTTTCTCAATCTGGATCCAAAACCATGGTTGGCAAATCTCCCACCTGGGCATCAGTCCACTTTCTCAGAATAATTTTCCATTCTTGGGATCCACCAAGTTTTTATAACTTGCTACCTGAAATCACAAAGCTCCCACAGAGACACTTCTGTCCATGGATGGCTGTAAAATATTGTTGCTCTGGGGGGGATATGGTTTCATCATTGTGCTGACTTTATTGGCTTCACATCTTTATTGATCATCTTGAAATATTTTTTTCCTCTGAGCAGAAATTTCTAAAGAACATCTCTTCTCTGAAAGAAGGGGTAGAGGTTTTCCTCATCAGTTCTGTTTTTGATAACTAATTTTTTATTTACTGCAAAAGCAAAAATTTCTCCTGATATAGCTGATGAAATCCTTTAGTGTGGGCTGTCTCTTGTGGCTCAATGTTACCTTGGCTAGGCTGCTGCCAACACCCACAGACCCCCGTCATTGCCATTCTCAGCAACACATGTTCCACTTTTATTTAAATAGCATAAAGGTTGGAGTTAGAAAACAGAACAATATCCAATTTAGAATTTGAAAAAGTATTATAGAATGTGAAGATTCCAGGAAGAAGGGAGGCTGGTGATCCTTGATGAAAGAGAAGATTAGAACTGTGTCGTAAAAATTGAATGTTACAGTTAGGTAGACTTTTCCTGTAGGTTACTAGTTCTATCCCCATCACCTTCGAGATAGGGCAGCTAAGTCCAGCTTGGTGAAATGACTTTATGTTAGCATTCTACTTACTTCCCAGGACAGTAATTTTTCTATCATATCCAACAATGCTTCCTGCATCTTGCAATTTTAGAAGTCAATGATATCATACAGGTAGAGTATTTTCTTATGGAAAAATGAGGTTGTAGGCCAGAAATAGTTAGTGCAATGGCTTATTTCATAAATTTGACTGGGTCTTTGGGTTCATATGTGGTCAAATTTTGTTCCAGATTTTTGTATAGGAAATTAACATGCAAGTCAGCAGATTATGAGTAGAGCAACTGGCTCTCCCTAATGTGGGTAGGCTTCATCAAATCTTTTGCAAACCTGAACAACAAAAGACAGACTTTCCCTGAGTAAGAGAAATTTCTGCCAGCAGATACTGTCTGTATTTGAACTATAGCAATGAGGTCTTTCTGTGTCTTCAGTGTAATGGCCTATACTGAAGATTTTGGACTTAATAGCTTCCATGATAATGTAAACAAATTCCTTAAAATCTCTCTCTCTCTCTCTCTCATACACACACACACACATATATAGAATGATTGAAAAATATGATGAGTCCTTAAATTTCAGAAAAAATTACAGTAAAAGACACATTGTCATCAATCCCTCTCAAAATACCCCCCTTACTTTGAACACATTTATCTCATCATTCTTGTCACTTTCTGAAGTAGGTTTTAAGGCCCTCTTTCATGTCTTTAGTTGGATTGTCATGGTTGCCTTGATGTCATGAATCTATTCTAAATTACCCTTCATGGTCATTTTGACTTTTGGGAAGAACCAAAAGTTGTACAGTACCAGATTTGGTAAATAGGGTGAATGAGGGCATATTTTACTGTTTTTATACTCCTGTCTTTTCATTGGATGGTACTTGACAGCAGCATTCACGATATTTTTGATCACACCTTATAAAGACACTCACAAAATAGAATTTCTAGAACAAAAAGTGTCAAGAATGATGAAGTGAGTGTGTTTGAAGCAAGGGAGACTATTTATTGAGGAGGATTAATGGCAATGTGCCTTTTTGTGTATAAATTTTTAAATTTAAACATTCATCATATTTTTGATCACAACTCATATATTTATATACATTATACATTACATAATATATACATATACTTTTTAAATTTATAAATTCCATTATACATTATTATAATATATATTTATATGCATATATTTCATAATATATATAAGCTCCACACACATGCACAGAGACACACAGAGACTATATGTCTATCATCTATCTATCTATCTATTCATCCACTCGTCTCTTATTGTTTCTATTTCCCTAGAGAACTCTCACTAGTACAGTTAGTAAAACATTTGTTTCTATAATTCAGCCTTTGAATCTTAAATGTGTGTACCCTGAAGGTATCTTGTTCAATGTTTTGGATAATCCTGGGCTATTACCCTGATCTTTAATTATGTGTAAATACAAAGATGCCTCTCTTTTTTATTTTTGTTCTAAAAGATAACTTTTATAATTTCTGCCCCACAGCTAGTCATGTGATATTCTCGATAGTTCTTTATTGTAGAATCCTAATATATTTTCATCAGATTCTGGGACCAGACCTGTTGAGAGATAAGGTAACTTTGTAGGTCAGATACCAGAGAAGGTAAGAAAGTATGCACACAGCACCTTAATCTTTCTTTAAAAAATTAGTAGTCAGTTTTCTGTTAAGTTCTCCATCCTGTTTTTCCAAGTTACTCCCAGCTCCACTATATCCTTCTTTTTTTGTATTGTTTAGTGTACTTTCAGTCACAAATGAAAAATAATCTAACTCAAATTAGCTTAAGCCAAAATAGAATTTTATTTGCTTATGCAACAAAAGATTTTGAGGGTAGATCTGTAATAGGTGAATCTAGAGCTTCAAACTTTATCAGTAGGACTCCCATTCCTCTACTTGCTTTTCATTTGCTGTGGCATCACCCTCAGGCTACTTTGTCAAAAACACTAGCAAGATACTGTCAGTAACTCCTAGTACACATCCTGTTCAAAAGAGTGCTTTCAGGAATGCTGACAAAAGTCCCGAGACTGATCTTTATTGACTAATTAGGTTATGTGTATATTCCTGATAGGTTGATTAGCATAGTACTGAATCGTATGTCTACCTTCATAGTAGAAGGGGCTGGTGCAGAAGAGGTAGTCAATCCATGGCATGTAGGAAGCAGAGCCAGAATGTGACATATACCTTCCCAAGGTAAGCTCCAAGTATGAAGGTAGACATACGATTAATCAAACACATCAATGAGTAGACATTTAATTACATAGTGGCTAAGAAAATAGTCTTTGGGATTAGATTTTTGGTGTTAAGCTTTACTCATATCACTTACTATAGGATACTAGGCAAGTTGCTTAATCTCCTGTGTCTAAGTTCCTACATCTGTAAAGTAAGAAAATAATAATAATAATGATAATAATATTAGTAACCACTCAAATGTTACTTAATACTGTATACCCTATTTACTCTTTTTTCCACTATCACTATAACTCGCTACTACTCCTTGGTTGGTTACCCATATGGACAGTCTTAATTGTAGCTTCTTGTCCTAACTTCAGGACCCTGAATAATTAACATAAAGCTAATGACTTGTTGTTTTGTTCAAATATTTGATTATTATCATTGATAAATATTTGTGGGGAGGCCAGTATAGTGTTGAATCAAAGAAGCTTCCAGTGGGCCCCCTGGCTCGACATGGGGTGTTTGCTATTGTACTTATTTATCTTCTGTGGACATACTTTCTATTCTCCTTGAGGGAAAAGACACATAAAGACTTCTTAAAGTTTTTGCCTCTGAATCCCGTTGGGATCAGATGAAGTAGAGGCCCCTTGAAATAGAAATGACCTCTTTTTCTCTTCGTGTATTTACCTCTCCAAGACATATTGTGATAATGATTCAGTCATTCTACCAAATTGCAAAGCTTGTTTCTATTTATTGAGTCATTGGCTGGGTCATTGACTCCCTCAAATTCACAGTAAGGTTGTATCAATCTGTGAATTGATGACAGCTCAGCTTTTAACAAAATTCTTCTTGCTCTCTTCTGAATAGCCATGATTCATTTTAGCAGCTAAATTCATCACACAGTATATTCTGGGTCTTCTGAACACAATTAAAACTTCATGGGATGTATCCAAATTCAGAAGTAAATGAAGGGTAAAGTGGTATGCTGGTGTGACTGCTGTCTGACTAATTCGAATCTATTTGCCCTCCATCATTCCTGTGTCACCATAGCCATACCAAAGTGGATTCTGTGGAGCTGATTGAATCACAACACCTTGAAGCTTAATAAGCTGCTAAAATGTAAATGCTGACCTGGAGAATTTTGCATGGCTAATGAAGGCAGAGTTCGGACTCCACAATTACATTGCACAGCTTTACCAAAACAGTCAATAACTGTTTACAAATCCATTTGATCTACTCAGTATGTCTGCACACATATAGATGGAGTGAATATATTTTAACACCACTTTAACTCTTTCAGAGAAAATAGCATGAACAGTAAGAAGCAATAGGTGTGGAATGAGGGTCTTCTCTGAGTCTTGATTTTAAAGACGGCTCATGTACAATCCCCAGAGAATTTTCTGTGGTGATCATAGCATCAGTTCTAAGAAAAAGAAACTTTCTGCTAATAAGTCTTGCAAATAGTTTTGGTTCTGGAAGGAAATTGAGAGTAGAATGGACAAAAGAGAATACAAATATCTGAGCTACAAATGCTGGATGCTTCCACCTGAAATCTGTAAATACAATATAGATTTTCCTGGCATTGAGTTAGATATGATAGAGCCTTCATTCCATTGATCTGGAGGGTAATAATATTTATCAAAGTATAATCTTTTAGTAGAAGCAGAAATACTGACTGAGGAGACATTCCAATTATTCATGTCCTTTTGTTATTGTGCTATTATCTTTATGTTTATTTTGTCTGAGTGTTTTGGTGAGGAGAGATCAGACTGAGGGAATGTAGAATTTGATATGGCACGAGGTGTATACACTGGAAAGTGATAAATGCGTATATTATTTTTCACTTTGAATTAGAGACAAAGTTCAGATCCAAGCCAAAAACATAATTAGTTATAATGACATTCTATTTTGTTTAGATCATTTTAAATTTCCAAATGTGTTGTTAAATGCACAGAGTATTTCTTTTCATCTCTTCTCCTGGGTGCGACTTTGCTTAAAGCAAGGGCATCCATGATAGAACAGAGGAAATCTTTATAAAGAGGTAATCAAGCATAATGATCACAACTGGGAATGTAGACTTGGTTTGAATTAAGTTTTTTCAGTGTCCAAAGGTATATTTAGGTACCTGGGTATGTTTAAAACAGGCTCAAGTACCAAACAGTTTGGATACTACCTGAGCCCACCACTCAGATAATAACAAGTTTTGAAAGAGGCATTAGGGGGTGGACAGATTGACATACTTAATCCTGTAGTCATTTGAAAGAGCTTTCTCTAGAACCAGACTGGTTCAGTCATTTGAAGATTTCTTCAAATATTATGGAGGATTTGCTTCTAGGACACATAAAAATGCCGTTGATTTGTTAGGTCCACAGAATACTCAAATTACCTGTATTTCCTAGATGACCTGAATCTAATTGCTAGTCCTGAGTTTTTTGGGACATCTAATTTTTTATTCCAGCCTAACCCTAATTGTAAATTTGGTTATTTATACCCTTCTAATATTGTACTTTCATTTAACTAGTTAACAGCCAGAAAATGTACAGTATTTAGAGATTAAATATGCTGGCAACCCTGTGAATCTGCATCATGTGTGGGCTGCTTGGGGGACAGCCAGATGCCAGCCTTTTCCAATGATCCGGCACCACTCATGGACTTAAGGGAAAGAGAGCAAGAAGTCACCAAGAAGGAAGCCCTCCCTGTGAATTGGCACCATGCACGGACCCCTGGAGGGACAGCCAAATGCCAACCCCTTCCAGTGTGAGGGCTGGGAAACAAAAAGAGACAACTCCGCATCTCTGGTGACTGATGGATCCAGAGAAACACAGGCTGGGATGGTAGCTATTGAGGCAAAATACAATTTAATGCTTGTAGTGTTTAGTGTTTCACTGCCTTTGCAGGTACAAAGCCAGTAGTCTGATCATCTATTCAGTGGATAACAATACACAATGTAGCATCTATGGGGGAATCTCCTTCTGAAGGTAGTAGCCATTGTTAGTTCCCTATTATCTTATTTTGAAGTCCTGTATCATTTTGATTGTTTTGTTGGGTTGGGTTTTATTCTGTTTTGTTTGATTTCATTATATCCAATGGCATGGGTAGCTATTTCAAAGATAACAAGATATATTATGGTAGCCATTTTGGAATTACTATTATCTTTTTCTTCAAGTTCTTTATTACATTCATTGTTTTGTTTTTATTGGTTTTATTTCATTCTGTTTTGTTTAATTTTTACTATGTCTGAAAGTGACTTCAACTGTTTTAAGGACAACAAGAGGCATTATGGTAACCATTGTTGATTTCCTATTGTTTTGAAGTCCTGTGTCACTTAAACTGGTTTATTTTGATTGGCTTTGTTCTGTTTTATTTTGCTTGGTTTTATTCTCTTTACAATAAAAAAAGGAAAGAAAAAAATGTGCTGACAAAACCCAGGGGAAATTTAAGGGTGGAGAGGGGAAACCATGTTACTGATGTAATAATTCAATCTGTGGGGAATTTAAGGGTGGAGAATGGAAACCATGTCACTATGTAATTCTTCAACCTGTAACTTTAAAAAAAAATACTCCAGAGAATGTCAACATAAGGCTGAGAAAGGCAGATGCTAATGTATGCTAAGTAATCATGGGTGTGTCATCCAAATTCCCTTTCAAAGAAAGTCTTGTTACCTTGACTGGTGAGCATGCTCTCAGCAGCCACCCTGTAGCACTGCTTCAGCAGCAAGAACCAACTGCTCACCCAAGGCCAAGTGCCTGGGCAGCTCATAGCCATGTTCTGATCTAGACTTGGCTATTTTGGCTCACCACAGAACTAGAAAAAGCCCTGCTTGCTTCAGCTTTTCCTCTGACATTGGCCTGCTTTGCAGTATGAATTTTTTCTCACCTAAATCCTGCTTTCTTGTTTTTGCTTTCAAAAGCACTACCTGCATACACAATTCTATGTCAGAGTCAACTTTCTTAGAGCCCAGCATACATACAATATGAACATTTAGGTCCCACCTGAAAATGCATCTAGAATTTAGTGAGGTGTCATGAATGTGTCCTAATATGAGAGGTACAGAAGGTGAAGATAAAAGTCCTTTGTTTATAGGTCTTATACTACCCTGCCTATGTCAGTTACAGTTTTAAAAATATCTTGTCCTAAAGAAGTATCATAGTAGCATGCCACTATTATTTCAATAATTTCTACTGGAAAGTCTACTACTTAAAAGTATATCACTTTTAGGAGACAGAGTCAAAAAGGTCCCATGCTGGTCACAGGGCAAAGAGATCAGTATGATAAAAGGGAGCTAGGTGTTAATAATAACAGTAATAAGAGACAGGGCCTACAGCATCCCTTGCCTAAGATACCATTTTCTATGAACTCTACTGATGATGAAGGGACTCTCAGAATCATGAAGCATGGAAGTAGCTTTTTACCTGTTTCTGCAGTCCTTACTTCTCTATTAAATGAATATTATTTAAAAGTTGGTCTTTTCTCTAAGAAGCAGTCAGTGAAGCAAAGATTTAAATGCAAGATTTTTGTTTTGTTTTGTTTTCAGGGAGGGATATAGAGAATACTGACAGGGAAGTGGAAAAGTAATAGAGCAAAAGCAAGAAAGTCAATAAATCGTCCATTATTTAGTTGGTTGTAGTGATCCCTCTGCATGTTTCAGCTCTGTGCCCCTCAGGTGTTTAGGGAGCTGGAGTGTTTACATACCCACTCGAATCAGTCATTGACTGAGGGCAGTAGGAGTGGGGGGGCATAGGACCCTGGGGAAGCTGAGGAAGGGGCTAATTCCCTGGCACTCTGGACTGCTATACTTTAGAAATGCATCATTCTAGAATAACTCCTCAGGCTTAGAGATGCAGACACTGGAACACAAAATTGGTAAAATCCAAAATATATGGGCATAGGGAGAGAAGCTGCCAATGGTTACTCAGGCATGAATTATACTTTTCATTCTGATATTTTCTCTGATCTGCCTGGCACATAGCCTGTACTCAGTCACTGTTTACTGAATTCTTTAAAGCTGAGACCAAGCTCAATTATGTGGTTTTTGCATGTGAGGGTTCAAGGCTCTCAGACTGATAGAGGAGATAAATATGCATGGCTCAGGTCATCTCTTGTTTCTGGAAGAGAGAAGAGGGAGGGTAAATCACACTTAAACTCAACTCTTAACGATTAATGTAATACTTGGGTTTTCTGATAAGCTCTAAATTAAAGTTGGAAATTACCTAGTGCAATTCACACAGGCGCATACTTAAGAAGGAAGAAAAAATTCTGATTACGGTTTTATTTGCTGACACTTCTTAACAATTTATGTTCAAGTGCTATTTTGCTAATTAATGGCTGCTCGAGAAATACCAGGTGTCAGCAATGAATCACTTACTTTTGTTAGTCTTCAATATTATATGGATAATGAACAAGGACAAGTCAAATAATTAAAGCTGAAAATAGCCTAGCTTTGGAACCTGGGCCTGTCAATAAAGAAAAGATGTATTTGTCAGTATCCATGCCAGACTATTAACAGTTAAACTAGTTAAAAGCACGAGAGAGGACTTTGCTGATATGTGGAACCTGGTAACTGAAGAACTGGAAGGATAGGTAGAGCTGGCTTTAGAGACAAAGAGTAGAACCAGATTCCCATTTTCTACCTCTCACACATGAGTTTGTGCTTCCTTCATTCTCTCACACTAGCTTTTCCAAGGAGCTAGAGCAAGGCTATGGGAAGCTTCAGGCTAACAACTAACAACCCTGTGCTGGAAAGGAGAGATTCTCATCTTCATACCAATTTGAAGTACAGTTGGCCTTCTGTATCTGCAAGTTCTGCATACACAGATCCAAACTGCCAACCTCAAATCAAAAACGTGAAAAAATGCAATTGTACCAACAAGTACAAACTTTCCTCATCATTATTTCCACAATGTACTGTAAATATTTACATAGTGTTTGTACTGTATTAGTTTTTTTTTTTTTTTCTGGTATGGGGGATCAAATTCATGACCTTTTGCTTGCCAGACAGGCACTGTGCTGCTGAGCTGAATCCTTGGCTGTATTAGGTATTATACATAATCTTGAGATGATTTAAAGTGTATGAGAGGGAGTGCATAAGTTATATACATTTGCTATACCATTTTATATAAAGGACTTGAACACTTGTAGATTTTGGAACCAGTCACCTATGGATACCAGTAGAGAACTGTTCTTCAAAGAGGGGCTACAGACTGGAAAGGCCTATGACCACAGAATGGGTTTCAGTAGTTAGAGCCACAGAGTATGAGGGAACACTTCTCAGGAGAAGATGTTCCCGTAGGTAAAGTAGACAGCAGATGGTTCAGCATAAGTGGCAGAAAAGGGAAGTACATAATTAAAATTCCAGGTGAACAGTCTGGATTAAAACTGCCATTGAAATTCAGAAAAAGGAAAGAACACGGCTCAAGTGGTTGGGGAGATAGGAGCTGAACAGGAATTGATTAATGGGTACATCAGAGAGAAGAAGACATTTCAGATAAATGATGTTAAATGAATAAAGCACTCCCTTAAATTTGAATGCAGGGCACTGGGGAGACTGGTTTAGCTAAAGCAGAACTGGTCTGTTTGTGAGGAGAAGGAAAATAAAGTAAAAGAAAGTATGGACAGTCATGAATGCCAGGTAGGAAAATCACAACAGGATTTGGACCACAGTGTACTTAGATAATAATTATGGCAACACTAGCAAGTGCTTATTATTACTTACTGAGGGGTCAAGAACTATTTTAAGTGATTTCTATAATATTGACTCATTTTAACTTTATGATAGGTCTGTAAGTCCAAATTTTTTTCTTATTTTATAGAGGAAGAAACTGAGACATGACTCTTACATGGTTAGGGTCATATATGTGCTGTGCTTTTCATTGCTGCAGTACCAGCTAAAGGCACTATGCCACAAATTTGAACTTCTTAAACTGAAAAAGTATACAAATACTTTTATTTACATTAATTTATTTGAATTTCAAAACAATTCCATGAATTCAGTATTGCTCTTTTTCATTTCTGTCTCCATTTTATTTATTTATTTATTTATTTATTTTTGGCGGTACTGGAGATCGAACTCAGGTCTTTGGGCATAAGAAACAAGTGCTCTACCACTGAGTTATATTTCTAGCCCTTCTTTTTCTTTTCTTTTCTTTTGAAACAAGGTCTTGCTAAATTACCTAGGTTGGTCTTAACTTCTTTAGCCTCCTATGTAGCTAGAAATATAGGCATGTGCCAGTATAGTGTCCCCTTGTTATTTTTGAAACCATTGAAATATACCTGTCTCATCCTAACATCTCATCCTAAATTAATTCTTTAAATTAATTTGCCTAGAAAGTGGTTGGAGTTAGAATGATGTTTAAAGTGGCTGAATCTGATTGGTACTTTTGCCTCATTGCCTGATACCATGTAGGGTGGTACCTTCTCTAAATGAAGTGTTGCTAGTTGACTGTGATGTAACAAAGAGTACATAGGTGATTCAGGAGGCTGTGTAGCACAAGAGAGAGCTGGCAAGGGTTACAGTATTACTATTTGCTTCCAGATCAGAAAGAGGAAATTTTTTAATTTTTAAAATTAAAATAAATGGTTTCTGATTTCCTGAGAAGTGAAACTAATCATAATCAGATTTTTCCTTAGGAAAAATCATTTAAAATATTGAAATTGCCTACTATAAAAATTAACGTGCAATCATAACACTTTATTCAATGAGTATAAGAAGTACTTAAACCATTTCAGATTTTAATTAATTTTAAAGAAAAAAGATAAACAAAGGGGAAAAGGGAAGGGAAAGAAGTGGGTCAGGAAAATACACACAGAATGAGAAAGAAAGAGAATAAGAAGACAAGATGTGGTTACATATGTGAAATAAAGTGGCTATATACTTGTATATATATTTATAAATATAATTAAAGAAACTGAACACATTTTTAGATGTATTGTGGTCTACAAAGTTCAAAGTAAATGACTTTATTGAAACCTTAAGTATTTATAAATTCTCCTGTTAATGTGATAAGCAAAAAGATTTAATACAGTAGATATTTTCATATTTTAAAAGCATTAGTAACTTATTTATTCCTTCCATTAATTAATTAATTCAACAGATAGCCATTGTACATCTTCCATCTCCCATGCACTATCCTAGGTGGTGTGAGGTTCCGTACAGCTCTCAATCAAACAAAGAGAAAACAATTATACATGTCTACATGAAATTCTTTCTGATCAGTTATCCCATCAGCAATTCATTAGGGTATTATCTTCTCCAAATGAGGGTTACAAATAAGAAATTCAGGCCTACAAACTGTCATCCCAACTCCTGAAACTGATCAGAAAAATCCCATTCAGATTCTGTAGAAACAAGCCATTTGTTAGAACTGGCCTTGCATTTGCAGGGTCTAAATTAATATTTTAAGTTTTGGCCAGATGTCTAACAATATCACCTCTCTTACAACTCATTCTGTTACTAATGCAATCATGAATTTTGTTTCTTTTTAGTCAGAAAAAAACTACATATACTAAAGTATTTGAGAGAGCACAGTGAGAGAAGCCCCCAGGTTTTAGCTATAACTATCATTTCATCTAGTAGATCTTTCTGTTGATTGAATGCAGTTAGATGAATTTGCTCTTTTGAATCTTTCAGACTTCCAGCAAATCAGACTGTCCTGTTTTCTATCTTCTGCACAGTTCTTGATGTTCTAATCTGCAGTCTTATTGGTGCCTCTGGCAATTAAAAATGCAGAAGTTTCAACCTTCAAAGCCACTGTGGCTCTTGAATGACTGACTAGATGGTGTATGACACAGACACAGCCTACAAAACAGAATTGCCAATGACTTTGATCATCTGTTGGGAAGTTACAATGAACTTACTATTTTAGGGCCTATTTAGACTTTTTAAAAATTAATCTATTGTATGAATTGACTTAGGTAAACTTAGTGAAGAATGTGTGGCTGCTTCACTTGTTGAGTTAAAGGACTATCTACTTGCCTCTCTGGGACCACATTAATAGTTCAACTAGAGTTATGACCTTCTGCTTTGCCTGCTCCCCTCTGGCAGTTTCTCAGAGTTCTAAGAGATGCTTGTATTTCAGATGATAAAATTATGATTTTTCTGGTAAAATGCCAACAACATCCAGAGACGGCATTGCACTCAATCTACTTAATCAGAAAATGATCTTGTCCTACATCAGTAAATGCAGAATATAGCTATGATATTTGTCCAAGACAATAGAGATGATTAAATGTGAACTATATTTTCATTAACAGATGACTGGATAAAGAAAATGCGGTCTTTACATACAATGGAGTACTACTCTGCCATAAAGAAATATAAGCTGAGTCTTTTGTAGGGAAATGAATGTAGCTTGTGAACGTAATTTTAAGTGAAATAAATTAGATACACAAATTTAAATATCGCATGGTTTCTCTTATATGAGAAATCTAAAATATAAATAAGCTAAAGAGCAAAATAAAAGATAGATAATAGGAAATGGGAATAGATCCTCTACAAAAGGGAAGAAGATGAAGAGATAGGAAAGGAAGAGAAGCCAATGAAAAAAAGAATTAAGATGTGTTATGTACATATACCAACTCCCTATGCTAGATATAATTAATATGTCCTGCAAAGATGTAGATAAAAATATAGGTAATAAAGATTAAAAAAATAAAAATGGAGAAATCCTGTATTACTCTCATTGTTTTGTTTTGATTGGCTTTATTCTGTTTTATTTTGTTTGGCTTTATTCTCTTTAAAATAAAATAGAAATATTAAAATTAGAGCTGATGATCATAGTGCAGTAAACATACTTTTTACCCAAATGGATGAATGCCTATAAGCTGAAGTTTCTTCCTGTGGCTGAAATAATTAGAAGAGCAGCTTGTATACTTCTTCCAGAATAAAATGGAAAGGATATGGATGTTTTGTTTTTGCAAATGTCAACAGAATAGTCATAATAAGATAGATCTTATGAACTCAGAGCACAGATGAATGTATACTTTTTCCAGGCTAATATCATCCTATTTGCAAAATGGACAGACACTGTTTATTTTTGCAAGCAGTCAACTAAGCTAATGTGAGTGCCAGCTTCTTTGATGTTTCAACTTAAAGAAAGTTGCATTAATGGAGGACAATTATGGTAATCTGAATTAGGAATGGAATTATGGTAATTGAAAACTTCTGTGGTGACAGGTATTTGTGAGACCCTGGTGTTCCGGTGCAGTTCAGAACTGCGATTAAGCCTGTGGTAATTAGCATTTTTCCCCCTTAAAATGGCTGAAAGAATAAGTGAACATAAAACAAAATTTGACAGTATGAGAAGGGAGCTGGCAGCAACATCAAAACCTACAGTCAACACAAAGAATCGCAAACATAAGCATGGTCTTGGGCTTTTTAAAAAGAAAATCACAAGAAAATCACAGCTTTGTTGGTGTACTGGGGAGGCTAAGCATTTATATTGTGGGTCTGTAGTATAGAGCCATTTCTGACAGAAAGATGGAGCATAGAAAGACATTCTTGTTTTCTGACTTCATTTCCAAATCAAATTGTTGCTGAGAAGTCTGTAAATCCACACAATACAAAGCATTAGAAAGTACAACAAATTAGGTGACTCACTCCACAATGTTCATGCCATCATTCAACAAATGCTCATCGATTGCCTACTATGTGCCAGGCTATTTGCCAGGTGCTAGATATAAAATATTAGACAAAGTTCTTGTCTTTGCAGAGATTTTTTCAAATGAGTGGAAGCATCAGATCTATTTGGCTTCACTTTAAAGGGAAGGAAACATTGTTGCGTTTAGAGTTTATAGTCCTCAGCATTCTTTTCCTTGAAGAGTTCAGTGCTATTTCAGCCCTGAATCTTTTAGACTTTGGTTTGGCCTTGGTATTTTTTCTTGGTTTTTATTTTTTATTAGTATGTGTTTGCATTAAAGGATGATTACTTTCCTTCTGGGGAGTTTGTCCATGTATCTAACACATTTTAATTCTTTTTTTATTTAATCTCCTTTCCCTTCCCTTCTCCTTCCATCCTCTTGATTCCTTCCTATTTAAACAAAGTTTATCTCTATATTTCCTCCTATTTTTTTTTGTTCTTTATTTATGTTTTGGGTTTCTCATATAAGAGAAGCTATGTGGAATTTAAGCTTGTGTGACTGATTTATTTTGGTTAACATCATGATCTCAAGGTGCATCCACTGTCCTGCAAATGACTCGTTTGTCCTTCTTTATGGTAGAAAAGTACTCCACTGTGTATAAATACCACATTTCCTTTAACCATACATCTGTTGATGAATATATAGGCCACTTCCAAGAGTTATCTATTACAAATTATGCTGCTATAAACATGGGCATGCATGTATTACTGTAATAGGACGTTTTTACATTTTTAAGGAAGATATTTATAAGGGAAATATCTGGGTAAATTTGAATTTTTACTTTCAGTTTTTTGAGGAATTTCCAAACTGATTTCCATAGTGGTTGTGCCAGTTTGTACTCCCACCAAAAATGTAGAAGGATTCCTTCCACCCACAACCTCAGCCGCATTTGTTGTTATTTGATTTCTTAATGGTAGTCATTCTTTCCGGAGTGAGATGGAATCTCAGTGTTGTTTTAATTTGCATTTCTCAAATGCCCAGTGATGTTGAACAAATTTTAATGAATTTATTGGCCATTTGTACTTCTTTTTCTGAGAAATGTCAATTTATTTCAGTGGCCCATCTTTTGATTAGGTCTTTTATTTTGGGGGTGGCTCTTTTGTTGTTGTTGTTTTGTTCTTTGTACATTTCAGATATTAGTCCTCTGTCAGAGGAAGTGCTGGCAATTTTTCCCTCATTCTGTAAGTTGTCTCTTCATAGCATTGGTTGTTTCCTTTACTGTGCATGAGGCTTTGAATTTGTAATAATCCCACTGATTCTCAGTACTATTCTTGTGCAACTGGGGTTCTGTTCAATAAAGCCCTATCTACACCTATGACTTCAAGAGTTTTACCTATTTTATGTCCCAGCAGATTGAGTACTTCTGTTTTAATGTTTAGATCTTTGATTCAGTTTGAGTTTACTTTAGCATATGGTGAGATATGTAAGTCTACATTCAATCTTCTGCATATAGATAGCCAACTTTCCCAGCACCATTTATTAAAGAGGCTATGTTTCCACCAATGTATGTTTTGGGCTCCTTTGTCAGAGATCAAATAGTTGAATGTGCCTGAGGTTGTTTCTGTATCCTCTGTTCTGTTTTGCCAATTCACACGCACATTTTTGTGCCAGTGTCATGCTGTTTTTATCACTAGGGCTCTGTAATATAACTTCAAATCTGGGACTGTGATGCCTTCTGCTTTGCTCTTTCTTGAAGTCTCTAAACATAGTAAAAAGATGAGAGAATGCTTATAAATTAGGATATGACACAAATGCCTGACAAAAAGTTTATATTTAATTTAATATCACATGATAAGTAGGAAATTCCACAGTTAATGTTGCAGGTCAAAGGTATCACTAATAATCCACACTTCTTCTCTTTCTGAGCTTTGTTTCCATTGCACACAGCTCCTTTCAAAGCTTTCCAAAGTTTGTTTGAATTTGTATGTGTAGTGCTTTAGCATTTTCTCTGTGTTTTGAAATTCTTCATTATGTAACACTAATTTTTATATAATATCCTTCTAGTTCAACAAAAATGCAATCACACGGGGGAGAAAATTTAAAACTTTCCCTATCAAATGCATGAGGTTGAATATTTCAAGCTTCATTTAATAAGATATTGGTAATTAACACTTGGACTCTAGGTGATGCCATCATTGCTGTTCTGTGAACTGTGGGTAAGTGATTTCACATTGAGCAGCATTATTTCAAAACAAAAAGAGAAAACAGAGAGATCTATAACTGTAGTAGAAACTATTGTCTTGTAAACAAGCCTAAATGATCAGTAAAGATTTGTGTTATTGTTTTAATTGAAAGAAATGGCAGAAAATAGGGTCAAATCCCAATTTGCTCCAGTGAGAACTATGTTCTATTATGCTGTCAAGTTAAGTATGTGTTTTTCCTATCACTCTCAAGCAATGTATATTTGTGAAATGTTTCATATGGCCCTCGGTTCAGCTGAGGGTAATTGACCAAGTCAACTTCACTAGTCGGTGCTTGTCATTACCAGCTATTCTGTGTCCTCTGTGAGGAATGTATGGCACAATTCAGTTATTAGAGCCCCTTTTTAAGACAACAAATGTTTTCTGGCTGTTGAACGTTAACTCATGTTACAGATGTGATTGAAACAACAAAGCAGTCCATCTCAGAGAGCCAGGAGAGTACTTCTATTGATAATCTGATTTCCGCATCATGATGACTGATGCCAGAGACAAAAATGCACGTGTATTTGATAGTCCCTGGTGATATAAGGACTGTAAACAAAAAGGAGAATCTGTCTGTGTAGTAAGTGTCTCTGCTCAGTTTCTCATACTATTTAACAAGCAAAGATACAAGAAGGCAAATCTTTCCTCAGTATTTCAGAAAGGCTGCTTATTGTCTTCTTTATAACAAGAAAATGGGATGAAGCAGCTCATTGTACTGGGAAGAAAATCTCATTTGGGAGTGTGAAAGAACAATTTGACAATTATCTTTATAGTTCTGAGGTCTGAGGAAGAGAGATGACAACATTTTATTATAAAGCACTTTTAATTGAAGTAATTAGAGGCAAGAATGTTAGTACAGGCTGAAAGATTGTCAAGAGGGAAATGGATTTCTGGTCAAGTTTGCTGAGCTTAGAGGCTGGAGATGAACTTTTGAGATAATAATTAACATAACACTTCTGAGACATTTTCAGCCTTCCTAGAAATTATTTTTTTCTGCCCCATTCTTCTTTCAGATGAAATAATAATGTTTAGCACTTAGCCGACATCTTTCATTCCAATGAGTCCCCTGGTTCTTAAACAATTTTTCTATCTCCACATGTGTGAATATGTGTCTACACAGAGTAATTTCGGCAATTGCCCAAAATTTCAGCAATCCCACTGGGTAGCACATTGCAGCTGTTCAGCATTATCCAGCAAAGCTGCACAGTGTTGCAGGGGGTGGAGGGGGGTGGGAAGATGAAGTTAAAAAGAAAAGTTAAAGCCCTTTGTTAACAGACTAGGAAGAATCTGAAAGGCAGGAATGTATAGAGTATATATATATATATATATATATATTCAGCCTACACCTATTCCTCTTTCTAATATATGAGCCACTGAATATCTAGAAGCCAGGAGAATATTGGAAGTTGGTTTTAAAGTACCTTTGAAATATGATGCTGTCAGCAGCAGGGTTTCTTGATGCTGTACATGGGCATTCGTTTAGCACCGATGCAAAGCTGAATGCCACTTCATTGAATTATCAATATACTTCCTTTAACATGCTGTGTTTTCCTTAAAGGTCCCACTCGAGAACTGGCTGCATTTAGGTTTGAGGAGCTGAGAAATAACTATGTTTAGTCATTCAGGTTATATTTAAAAATAAATAAAATTATTTAATTGCTTTAAAAACATGTGTGCATCACAGCACTGGTGTAAGTGATATTTGAGAAGAGAAGTGATGACTGCTTTCCCCAGCAAATAGTTCAGTGCCGGGCACACAGTAGGCAAAACCTATGAGATGAAGAAATGTGATCTTTTAATTTGTGATACCAGTCTTCATCTTTGTATGGTGCTAAAGTAGTTTCCAATGCACTTTCACGGATACTAACTTCTATGATCTCACTGATACTATACTGGACTTAATTTGATATTGTTAATGTTAGAACAGTTCAAGGTATGAAATTCATCATAATGACAACATATCCATTGTTTGTTGGTAAGTCCTCATTGTTGAGGCCTGCCCTCTTTGCACTGTGTTCTGTGGGAAACTGCCTTGCTAGAGACCTGGCTGCTTTTGAAGCTATGTTTTAAACCACATGACCGTTTTCCATTTTCTTGCCTCTCAAATCAGCTTTGTGGGCCTAAGTGGGCCTCAGGAGTAGGCCTCTCACCCAAGGGTAGCCATTATATGAGCTACCAGTAACAAATGATTTGTGTGTTAGTTTCTGAAGAGAAGTTGAATCAGGTAGATTTTTCTCGTAAGAACTTAAAGTTAGAAACATGGAAACAAACTTCCCAGCTACCAGCGAAGCTGAAAATGGAATAAAGGCATGAGTTAAGGATTGGCTGTGGTAAGGCAAAGTCAAATTCAAACGGTAATAGAACAGGAGAGATAAGGCCCAGTGAGAAAGCTGCTTTGTGATGGAGAGAAGGAATGGATATATACAGGGAATCTAAGACATTGTGCGTGGCCAATAAGATCATAAAGTCCCCAAGAAAAAGATAGAGAATTATTGTGACAATTTTCTGTTCCATCTGTGTTTATTTTTGTTACACAAACTTTTATTTCATGAAGTGGATTGAAGAGATGTTGGTATGACACGTTTTTATTGATACAACCGAGTGTAAGAAAGTTAATGAGGACCCCAAATTTCACTTCCTGGTAGGATGTTAGTGATTCTAAAGTGTTTTTGCTCATAACACTTCTGATACCAAATGTATGGAGGCTTTTTCACACCAACAACCATCTCCCCAACTCTCCAGACACCTAAAGTTTTTCCTACAATTCAGCTCTGAAATTATCCAGAATGAGCATAAAGTTGTACAGTTCAAGGGCTTAGTCCCAAAGACTGTCCTTATTTCTGAAACCAGTCACAAGGAGTGAATACCAAGACACCCAATTTCTGTTCGACAAAGCTGGGAACTCCCACATCTCCTCCCCTTCAGGCTCAATAACTTTCTAGAATGACTTACAGAAAAAGTAGGAAGACACTTAATTTATGGTGACTGATTTTTTTTTATGAAGGATACAGTCAAGCAATTAGATGAAGTGTGTAGGGAAAGGCCCACAAGGGTCCCAAGCACAGAAACATTTGTCCCTTGGAGTTGGTGTGCTCTACCCATACTGATATGTGGAAGTGAAAGCTCTCATTATTCCTGCCATCTGAGTAAGGTTCCTGCAGGGTTAACATTAACCCTAAGAGAAAGTTGACTGAGATTTGGAGGGTGGAATTGCAGCAGTAGCCAGATGTGGGAGCTGAGCTAAATGCTGTTGCAGGACTTGTCAGCAGACCCAGTTGGTAGGGTTGGGATCAGACTAGTTCTGAGACCCCTCCCTTATTCCCCTCTCTGCCCTCCTTCAGCTTCTTTGGATGGTAGCCTTGGCTCTGTGGTGCAGGATACTCACTATCCTGAATGTCACTTACACCAAAAGGGTAGTAGCAGGAAGAGAAAAGGGGACTTCAATTTGTCTTAGTTCTCTTTGTCTTCACAAATTTCACTTGTGTATGCTGTCTCTCACTTTGGCAACCACATTTTCTTCTGTGTCTAACCCTGGAGGTGGAAGCCACAGCTCTTGGGGGGCATGTAGAGTTTAATCTTTAAAATCAATCACACATTGTGGATTTGATTCTTGGTTGAACCCTAACTGACACAGCTTCTTGTTAAATCAGCACTTGCTGTTTGTTTAATTGGTTCATTGATTAGTTATGACATTAAAATTTTTTCCCTACACAGAATTTGACAGAGGGACAAATCAGACTGCTTTGCAAGTTTTAGAAAGTCTATAGCAGTAAATTCTTTGCTGAAAACAATTTCCATTTTTAAGAAATGTTTTCCTGTGGAAAACTATCCTGTGCAAGAAGTTGACCTTTATAAAAATAAGAATTTCAGAGATTTTTCCCTTAATAATAGTATGCATATTTTAATTGCTTTAGTAAAGAAATACTATTTCAGTGGCAGCTAAACTCAAAGCCCTTAGACGATCGTATAGCAACATCTGAAAAGAAGCCAACTATTTGGATATTTGAGAGCTCTGATGTGCATGTGGTCCTACAATTCAGCATTCACTGTCTAATCTCTGTATTAATGTATTTATGGATAAGTAATAACTGAAGCCCCACACATACCTGAGGTATTTCAGATCTATATTGTTCACAAATAAGGTATATAGTGAACTCCTTTTTAAAATACAGTCACCAGAGACCCAACAAGATGGCAGAACAGTAAGCAGCAAAGTAAACAGCCTCCCTGAGAGATACTGTCCAGATGCTGGATTATAGCAACATGGGGAAGACAAGAAGGAAGGGAGTGGGTCCTATGGATCGAGGAAGAATCTAAAGCAAGAATTGAAGCCCACAGAAAGAGTAAAAAGAAAAACTTAATTGAAGAAGAATGTGGTAGCTGGCAGCACCTCTGCCCTGAGCTGGACACATTGAGTGAGAGGAGCTACTGGAACCTGGGGATGCAAATCAAGGTGCCACTGTGGTGGCGGCAACCCTGGAGGCCTCTGCCAAGAGAGGCAGTATTGGAGGAGAATGGCAGTGAACAGGGGGAGCAGACCTGGAGGACTGAACTGGCTGACAGTGAATGCAGGAGTCTTCATCCTCCTGCGGGAGAGAGAGATTGGCTGGGAGCCATTTTGGAGTCAGCAGGATGGGCCTGGGGTCAGAGCTGGCCTGGCTTCCTCCAGCAGCTCCTAGCTGAGCACAGACCTGTGGAAATTTCTCCAACTGAGCTCTGCCCCTGCGTGCATTCTGGGGGCCATCTTGGAAGATCCCTGCAGGTGACCGGCTTGGTCTGTATGTGATGGCTCCATGTGCACTCCAGGGGTGGTAGCGGAGGATCCTGCTGATGACCAGCCCAAGTTTGCAGGTGGCGGCCCGCCCCTGCACCCACCCCACAAGCCATCAGGTAGCCAAGGTGGGCTGGGGAAAGGCAGCGGACATTGCTGCAACAGTGCACCCAGTGGCAACCATCAGATATCCATAATCAGCACTGGCTAGAAGAACCAAACAGTCTCACTTCAGAGAAATTGTGGCCAATGTGAGGAGTGCCTGGGTCCCCAGTACCCATTTGTCGAGAAGAACCCAGAATATGTCAAGATGAAGAAGCAAAAGGCAGTCTCTGGCCTCCAATCCAAGCAGAGCAAGTCCAGGAGATGCAAACGCAGAAGAGATCAGGAGTCCCACAACTTAAGTTTCTGAGGTGATGGCAACTGAAGTAAAGAAACAACTTCATGAGGCTATAAAAGAAATTAGAACAGAAATACTAACTCAACTAAAAGAAGAAATGAAAAGCATAATAAAAGAATGGCTAGGCATCTCTAAAGGAGACATAGATGAAAAAATGGAGCATAGGAAAATGAGGCAAACCTTGAATGAACAATACAAAAAAGATTTAGAATACATGAAACAGATTCAAAAAGATAACCAGGAAATCAAAAACTCCAATGAAAGTTGGCAAAATGACTTGAAAGAAACTGAAGATAGACTTTCAAACCTTAAAGACAGGTTTGCAGCTTGTGATTGTGAAAGGAAAGATCTCTTAAATAACAAGGAACCTGGAAGTAACAATTCAATGGCTGCAAGACAACCCAAATAAACATAACTTAAGAATAAAAGGTGTGAGTGAAAAAGCAGGGGTCAATACAAATGAAATTAAAAGTCTATTTACAGAAATAATTTTAGAAAACTTCCCAAGCATGGGAAAAGGAAGTGACATTCAGGTAAGTGAAGCACATAGAACTCCAGCTAGCCATATTCAAAATAAATCTACAACCACACATATAATAATCAAGATCCCAGAAATTCAACACAAGAACAGAATATTAAAAGCTGTTAGAAAAAAGAAACAAATCACCTACAAAGGAAAACCCATCAGAATCACAACAGACTTCTCAACACAAACCATTAAGTCAAGAAGAGCTTGGAATGAAGTATTTCAAAACCTGAAAGAAAAGAACTTCCAACCCAGATTGATGTATCCTGCAAAACTATCTTTGAAAATTAATGGAGAAACAAGATAGTTCCATGACAAAGAACAACTGAAGGAATTTATGACCACCAAGCCAACCCTACAAAGAATACTGAAGGACATTCTAGAGAGATAAAAAGACCACAGCTCCAGAAATAGTGGCAGAGGGATATCACCGAGCAGGGCAGACAATTGAATAGAGAAGAAAAGTAGGCAGCCAACAGCAGGAAAATATCATGGCAGAGATGATGCAGTGCATGTTGGCCTTAACCATTGACATAGATGGCCTCAATTCACCAATAAAAAGAAACACAGGCAGAGTGGATCAGGAGACAGGATCCATCAATATGCTTTATACAAGAAACACATTAAACTCGAAAGGAGAGAGAACAATGCTGTATGTGACAGGGAACCAGAAAGAAGTGGGGGTAGCTTGCCCATTAGCTGCAGAGTGGACAAGAAAGATATGGCATTTTTATTCAATGGAAAGCTACTCAGCTATAAAGAAAAATAACCTTAAGCCTCTTGTAGGTAAATGGATGCAACTTAAGATCATATTCATCAATGAAATGACCAATGGGTGAACATCATGTTATCTCCCTAGTACAAAAAAAAGCAAAAAAACCCTAAAGGAGTTAGTAGGATTCAAAATACACAATGCATATTGTAAAAATGAAAGGGGAGGAAGTGTCTAAAAAGGGTAGGCAGTGGCCATTGTTAATCTATCATCAGGATTTCAGTCCTGTATTGTTTTCATTGAGCTGTTTAGTTTGGTCTTATCCTATCTTGATTTGCCTATTTTTATTATATTTGATGGCATAGACAGCTATTTTAAAGATAACAAAATACATTATGGTAGCCACTATTGATATCTGATCACCTTGTTTTGAAACCCTGTATTGCTTTCATTGTTTTGTTTGGAGTGATTTTATCCTTTTTTGATTTGTTTGATTGTATTATGACTGATGACATAAGCAACTGCTTAGAAGATAATACGAAGCATTATAGTAATCAGTGTTGTTTTATTATGTATTGTTTCCATTGTTTTGTTTTTATTGGTTTTATTCTGTACTATATAGTTTGATTATATTATGCCTAATGGTATGGGCAGTTATTTTGAAGATAAGAAGAGGTATTACAAGGGGAAAGGAGGAAAGAAGGAAGGGATAAGGAAAAAGACATAAATTTGTATATAGGTATACATAAGACAGTTAAAATGACTATACTACTAAATGCATTAGTTATTGAAAAAAAGTTAATACTCATATGATTAGATCAATTTTACATGTCTATATCTGTTAATCTAAACAACCCCTATAAAGGTAACGATATGCAATATTACAACCACTGTCAAAT
This sequence comes from Dasyprocta punctata, assembly GCA_004363535.1. Classification (NCBI taxonomy): domain Eukaryota; kingdom Metazoa; phylum Chordata; class Mammalia; order Rodentia; family Dasyproctidae; genus Dasyprocta; species Dasyprocta punctata. Next base: position 69,180 of record RJWM01002651.1, read on the forward strand.
TCCAATCACCTCATTTTGTAAACCTATAATGTTATTGTATTAGATTTGTTGTTGTTGTTTGTCTCTTTTGCTTTTGTTTTCCTTTTCTGTGTCTTTTTTCTCTTAAATAATAAAATAAAATAAAATAAAATATAGTCACCAAATGTTTTATACCTTAAAGAATACTCTGAAGGAAAATAAAGTGAAAGTTTGTCTAAAAATATAAAACTGTGCTGAATTACAAAATTTCAAAAAGGAAAAATATTCAGTACTAATGCCTGGTTGCAATTGTTATGCTGTTAGACAACTCAATATTTATGTATGTGACATTTTATAGTTTCTTTTTAGTTAAGTTTAATTATGGTTTACAAATACTGGCAACTTAGCAAACATAATGAAAGCAGAATGAACTACATTTAATCTGTTGGGCAATGGAAAGGCAGTGTAGTGTTTGAGTAGGGAAGTGAATATTTCAAGAAGATTGATCCTGTGGAGATTAAAATGAAAGATGGATTAGACGTACTTGAGTATAAGGGTAATTAAACATAATGTACAACATTGAATATATAAAATCCTTATAGCAAACTTTGATGTTATAAAAATAACACATTTTAATTAAAGGAAATTTGAAAAACTCAAATAAAATAGAAAAAGGAAATAAAGCACCTATAAGACATTATCTCTGAATCTCCTGGCACTTTAAAATTTTTTTTTATTTTAAAGAGAATAAAACAAAACAAAACAAATCAGAACAAAGCAGATCAGAACAGAATAATGCAAGCAACACAGGACTTCAAAACAAGATACCAGGAAATCAGCAGTGGCTACCATAATGACTCTTGTTTTCTTTGAAATAATTGTCCATATCTTCACACACACTGAATTCAAACAAGACAAAATAATATAAAACTAATCAAAACAAAAGTGTGAAAGCATTATGGGCCTTCGAAACCAGACAATAGGAAACCAACAATAGCTACCATAATGTCTCTTCTTTTCCTCAAAATAGCTGTCCATACCTTCACACATATTGAAATCAAATACTAGAAAACAGATTAAAACCAATCAAAACAAAGAATAAAAGCATTCTTGTGCTTCAAAACAAGATACTATGAAATCAGCAACATCTATCATAATGTCTCGTTTTCTTCAAAGTAGCTGTTCATACCATCACACATAATGCAATCAATTCTTGTAAATTCTTTAGGAGAAGTCCTAAGCATTTATAAGCTTATATATGCATATCTATCCTTTCTGTATTAGAGAGAAAAACAAAACAAAATACAAAAACAAAAACAAAAACAAAAACAAAAAACCAACCAAGAAGCAAAAGAGACAAATAACAATAACAAAGAACCCAAAGCAATAACAATGTAGGCTTTCACAACAAGGTGGTAGAAACATAACAAAGGTTGTTATTTTGCTTAGCTGTCTTCAGAAGAGTTACTCAGATTGCCAGATGTAGACTTGCAAAATTGATCTTGTCCTATGAATGCTAACTGTTTTGTTCCAAGAACTGATAGATTCAGTAGTACAGTCATCCCAGCTATCATAACTATATATATATATATATATATATATATATATATATATTTATACCTTTTTTCTTTTCCCTTCCTTCTTTTTTCCTTTTCCTTATCTGAGTTATTTTCCCCCCTTTGAACAGTTTCTTACTATTCCACAATGTTTATTGAAGATTTTGTATCTTACTTACTCTCTCAGTTTCTTATACTAGGGAAACTACTGTATTTACACATGTGAGTTTGATTTATTTCACTTATGAGTATGGTCACAAGTCATATCCATTTACCTATACAAGCCTCAATGTGATCCTTTTTTATAGGTGAGTAATACTCCATAGTATAAAAATGCCACATCTTTCTTATTCATTTCTCAGTTGATGGGCATTTGGTTTGTTTCCAAGATTTAGCTATTACAAATTGTGCTGCTATAAACATGGGTGCACATGTATTACTGTGGTATGATGTTTTCAATTCTTCTGGGAATATGCCTAGAAGTGGAATAGCTGAGTCAAGTGGGACTTCCAATCCCAGCTTTTTGAGGAACCTCCAGACTGGTTTACACAGTAGTCGTATCAGTCTACACTGCCACAAGCAGTGCAGAAGTGTTCCTTTTCCCCCACAATTTCTCCAGCATTTGTTATTGGTGGTTTTCTTGATCCTGGCCATTCTCTCTGTAGTGAGATGGAATCTCAGTGTTGTTTTGATTTGCATTTCTCTAATGACAAATGATGCTGAACATTTTTTAATGTATTTATTTGCCATTTGTATTTCTTCATCCGAGAAGTGTGTATTCATCTCAGATGCCCATTTTTGGTTTGGGTCCTTGAATTTCAGGGGCCTGATTTTTTGAAATTCTATATGTGTTCTAGGTAAAAGTCCTTTGTCTGAGAGACAGTTGACTAAGATTTTTCCCAATTCATGGGATTTATTTTCACTCTTTTGCAGATTTCTTTTGACATACAAAAACTTTTTAATAAGATGAGATCTCAGTTGTTGATTCTGGAAAGCGTTTCCCATGCAATTTGAGTTTTGTTCATGAATTCTCTGCCTACCCCTATGTCTTCAAGATTTCTACCTACTTTGTCTTCCAGCAGATTTAGTATTTCTGTTTTAATGTTTAGATGTTTGATACATTTTGACTTTATTTTAGTGCATGGTGATAGGCTTGGGTCTAGTTTTAGTTTCCGGCATATGGAAAGCCAGTTTTTCCAGCACCACATATTAAAGAGGCTATCTTTCTTCCAGTGTACATGTTTGGCCCCTTTGTCAAATACAAGGTGGTTGAGTGTGTTTGTAATTTTAGGTGTGTCTTCTAATCTGTTCTATTGATCTTCAGGTCTGTTTTTATTCCAGTACCATGCTGATTTTATCACAGTAGCTTTATAGTATAACTTTCAAGTTGGGGATTGTGATGCCTCCTGTCTTGCCTTTGTTGCCCAGAATTGCCCTCACTATTCTAGGTTTTCTCTGGTTCCAGATGAATTTTAGGAATGATTTCTCTAGATCTGTGAGGTATGTTAATGATACTCTGATTGGAATTGCATTAAATCTGTACAATAATTTTGGGAGAATGGCCATTTTCACGATGTTTGTTCTCCCTATCCATGAACAAGGAATGTCTTTCCATTTTCTGAGATCCTCTTTGATTTCTTTTTTCAGAGTACTGTAACTTCCACTGAATAGATCTTTTACTTCCTTTGTTAGATTAATTCCTAAGTTTTTCATTTTTTTGGATGCTATTGTGAAGGGTATGGTTTCTCTTACTTCTCTCTCAGTGAGTTTGTTATTTGTGTACAGGAATGCTATTGATTTTTCAGTGTTGATTTTGTATCCAGCTACATTACTGAATTTGATTATTACACCTAGTAGTCTTTCAATAGAGTTTTGGGGGTCTACTATGTAGAGTACTACATCATCTGTAAATAATGATAATTTAACTTCTTCCCTTCTCATCTTTATTCCTTTTATTTCTTTCTTTTGTCTAATTACTCTGGCTAGTGTTTCCAGCATTATATTAAATAGGAGTGATGATAGTGGACAGCCTTGTGTTGTTCCTGATTTTAAAGTGAAAGTTTTCAATTTTTGACCATTTAATATGATGCTGGTTCTTGGTTTGTCATAGATGGCTTTTATCAGATTGTGAGGTAAAGATTGTTTATTCCAGTTTTCCATAGGGTTCTTAACATGAATGAGTGTTGGACTATATCAAAAGCTTTTTCTGCGTCTATTGAAATGATCATGTGATTCTTATCTTTGGCTCTACTGATATGGTGTATTATGTTTATTGATTTGCATATGTTGAACCATGCCTGCACTCCTGGCATGAATCCCACTTGGTCGTGGTGTATAATCTTCTTGATGATTTGTTGCATTCTGTTTGCCAGTATTTTATTGAGGATTTTCGCATCTATGTTCCTTAGGGAGATTGGCCTGTAGTTCTCTTTTTTTGGTTTTGGTATTAGGGTAATACTTGCTTCCAGGAATGAGTTAGGGAGACTTGTTTCCCTTTCAATTCCATTGAAGAGTTTGAGGAGTGTTGGCATTAAGTCTTCGTTGAATTTCTTAGAGGATTCAGCTGTGAATCCATCAAAACCTGGGCTTTTCTTTGTTGGTATGGTTCTCATTACATTTTCAATTTCATTAATTGAAATTGGGCTATTCAGCAGTTTTACATCTTCTTTTGTTTTTTGTTTTTTCTTTTTGCGGCACCGGGGATCAAACTCACAACCTCGCACCTGCCAGACAGGCGCTTGAGCCGCTGAGCCAGACTCCCAGCCCTGTTTTACATCTTCTTGATTCAGCTTTGGTAAGTCATATGTTTCTAGAGATCTGCCCATTTCTTCTGCGTTATCGAACCTGTGAGAGCAAAGGTTTTCAGAGTAGCTATTGATGATCTTCTGTATTTCCACAGGGTCTGTTGTAATTTCAGCCCTTTCATTTCTTATTGCATGAATTTGAGTTTTTTCTTTTCTTTTTAAAATAAGGTCAGCTAGGGGCTTGCCAATTTTATTTATTCTTTCAAAGAACCAACTCTTTGATTCATTAATTCTTTGTTTTGTTTTCTTAGTCTCTATTGCATTAATTTCTGCTCTGATCTTTATAATTTCCTCCCTTCTTTTGGCTTTGGGCTTGACTTGCTCATCTCTTTCTAGATGTTTGAGGTATAGCATCAGATTCTTTATTTGTGTTCATTCTGTTTTCCTGATGTGAGAATTCTTTGCAATAAATTTCCCTCTGAGCACTGCTTTCATTGTATCCCACAGGTTCTGGTAAGTTGTATTTGTATTTTTGTTTGTCTGTAGATACTGTTTAATTTCTTCTTTAATTTCCTCTGTGACTCATTGATTGTTCAGGAGTGTATTATTTAACTTCCATGTGTTTATGGAGTTTTTGTGGGTTTTTTGTCATTAATTTCTAGTTTCATGGCACTATGATCAGATAATATGCATGGGGTAATTTCAATTCTTTTGCCTTTACTTAAGCATGTTTTATGGGCTAGTATATGATCTATTTTAGAGAATTTACCATGTGAAGCTAGAAGAAATGTATATTCTGATGTTGTTGGGCAGAACATTCTGTACACTTCTGCTAAGTCCATTTGTTCACAAGTTTGATTCAGTTCAGCTATTTCTTTGTTGATTTTCTGTCTAGTTGATCTGTCTCTTTGTGTCAGTGGAGAGTTAAGTTTATAATTGCCTTATTGCTTATTTGATTTTTCATTTCTATTATCTTTTTATATAACTGGGTGCTCCCATATTTGGTGGATATATATTTAAGATTGTTATTTCTTCTGCTTGAAGTTTTCCCCTAACTAATATATAGTGACCTTCTTTATCTCTTTTGATCATTCTTGGTTTGAAGTTCACATTGTTTACAAACAGAATAGCTACCCCTGCTTTTTTGGGGGTTCTTGTTGTATGAAGTATTGTTTTCCATCCTTTCATTTTCAGTCTATGAATTTCCTTTTGGGTTAGATGGATTTCTTGTATACAGCATATGGTTGGATGTTGTTTCTTGATCCATTCTGCCAGCCTGTTTCTTTTAATTGGTGAATTGAGGCTGTTTACATTAATAGTTATAAGTGACATATATTGGCTTATTTTTATCACTGTGTAGGCCTTGACCTCGTGCCACTCAGCACAGTAGCTACCTCTGCCACTTGGAGTTGCTGCGCAGGGCTCAGCCAGGATCTGAGTCACTTCCCAAAGGTTCCTAGATATTTAGGGATGCTGGACGGGGCCCTACCAGGTTCTGAGCGTGGTGCCAAAGCTGCACCACTAGGCAGAGTTCACTGCGCAGACCTTTGGTGCACACAACTCAACATGCGGATGTTGACCAGGTTCTCCTCTCCTGGCATTTTGGCATATTGTCTTTCAATCTGTTTTTCCCGGTTATAGTAACATAGCTGTAATTATGATGTTTATGTGATATTTTTATCCTAATATATTTTCACATAACATTGTTGAATATTCTTAAAATTTGTAATATAGAAACATTTGATGTTTAAATACATCAATAGCTTTTGAGCTTATAGTTTTACTTCCCTTTTTATAAGCTTATTAACTTATAAGGTATGATTTTGTGTAGTAAACTAATTGATAAAGCAGAAAATGGGGTGAAATATAATATACATATATACCCATGAAACTGCCATCACAATTAAGGTATTGAACATTTCTATTACTTTCAAGGGTTTTATCATGTTTTGTAACAACCATCCTTCCCTGAGCAACTACTGATCTATTTTATACTAGTGTGTTAATTTTCTGGAATTTTATATGAAAGCAATACTAAAATATATGTATATTCTTTTTCTGTCTTTCTTCTTTCACTCAGCATAAGGCATTTGAGACTCATCTATGTTGGTATATCTATCAGTAGCTTTCTTCCTTTTTATCATACAGTGGTGTGCTGCTGTGTAGCGTGTAATTTTCTCCATAAAATGTGTAGGAAAGAACAAAACCACTCTGTGATTCAGATATCATGCACTTCTTACACATTAGTCTCTATTTCATGCAATACATCTAATTCATAGTGCCCGTGAATGAAGTAAAGGCCTGCACACAAAATTATGTGTTTTTATATATCACAGAATTGAAATTACTTGTAAATAATAGACAACTCTAATGTCTCATTCATTTAAAATATAGAAAAAATTGAAGACCTCTTCTAGGTATTTACAACATATCAGCAAACCAAAATATTTTTCTCATTGAGACTGTATTATAATAGAAGAAGACATTTTGTTTATAAAATACAATTAACATGTAATTAATATATAAGCATGTAAATCTTCTTTATTGTTAGAAGGTGATAATTTTTGTGTAAAAAGGAAAAATAAAGCTATGATAAGGCAGATCAGGAGTAACAGGAGTGTTCTGGGGGTAGAAGTAGTTGGCAAGATTAAGTAGAGTGATAAGGTCAGGCCTCAGAGGGATATGAGTTTTAAAATATGAAAATGTCAAGGATCTACTTATCACAGCATTTTCCATGTAATTCTTTGTAAACACTATAGAGGTATGTAATATTCAATTGTATGGTTATATCATATTTCCTTTAATCAAGCTTCAGGGAGACATTTAATTCTAATTTTCATCGCTCTATGTAATGGTACATGAACACTGTGAATAAAACTTGTATTATCTGTTGTTTATTTGGAATAGATTTTGAAAAGTAAAATTACTGCAACAAAGACAAACTTTCTTTTATGCATTCAGATTTTAAATGTTGAATTATTGTGTTTGTAGTATAAATCCTCTTTAGATATGTTACATTTTCCTAAAAATATTTAGATTCAATTTGTTAATATTTTATTTGACTTTACATGCATTTTTAAGAAAGACATAAACTATTTTTCTAATACTATGTCATTTTTTTCAATGTATGATTTTTCTGTCATCATAGAATAAATGGATAGTTTCCTGTCTCCCTGTTCTCTGGAATAGTAGATGATGGTGCAGAGCTTTGTTCCTTGGAAAGGAGGAAGGAATTTACCTTCAAGTCTCCTGTTCTTGATTCATACTGTTGGAGAAATTCTTTCAGGTTGTTTATATCTATCTAAAATTTTCTTTTATTTGTACTTTCTTGGAGTTGTTTCTGCTGTTTGCCTAATTATTTAAACTAAATGCTTAGCTCATTAAAAATATTGGACCTCAGGTGCCCATTTTAAAGCTGATCAAATTCTTAGGATTGAAACAAGCAAGCATGACCAGGCAAGAACTTTACTCACTGAATGTTTCAGTTGTGTCCTTTATTCACCCTCTCCAGGCCTCTCTTGACTTTCTAACATCTATAACTATTTATTTAATGTATGATCTTCCATTCATTTTTCATCATTTAGATAAATTCATGTGCTGCATAATGATGTTTCATTCAATGATGATGCTATATGTGATGCTGGGTACATAAAATTATTATATTTCCTAGTGATATCACATCCATCTTACTTTGTGTAATACTCTATGATAGTCTCATAAAGACAAAATTGCCTAATGACATATCTCTTAAAATGTATCCCTATCGTCAAGTCATGTGGAATTGTAGTTTTCCTCTTGAAAGTAGGAGCTATATTTATGCCTTTAAAATTTACATAAATGATTTCTGGTTCAAAACAGAGAAACATGAGTAATAGCCTGAAGCAAACAGAACAAAACAAAGCAAAATAGTTTAGCCAATGTTTTTTTTTTTCTTTCTTTCTTTTTAGATTTATGAGACAGGTTTCACTATGTGGCCCAAGATTGGCTTTAACTCATGATCTTCCTGCCTCAGCCTCCTGAGCGCTGGAGATCACAGGTGTGCATCATCACACCTGGCTTAGCCAATGGTTTTTTATAACAGTGAACATCAGATAATGAAAAAGAATGATCCCTAAGATATAGGAAACAAATGGGGTGACCCTTATGATTTTTCCAAATGTTTGGATCATGGTGCAAAGAATAGAAAATCCAAGCGGATCCTGGAAGACTCCTTCACTTGAAGAGATGAAATAGAGAACCAGGCGAGAGCAGGGTGACCTGCATGTGCAGAGCAGAGTACTGAAGAGGTAAGAGTTACGGAAACAGAACCCTGGAGATGTGCAAATGGTGCCTGCAAGTACTCTGTGCCATAGTGATCAGGACATGCATGTGAGACCAGGGAAAGAACCAGCCAAAAGAATTAGGGAAGCAAGGGCCATGCACTCACACGGGACCAGGAGCAGTATCCATTCTTACCACCCTGTCCAGGAAACCTCATAATTCACTCATGGAGCATATTGAAGGATCTTGCCTGATCAGTGCAGAATAATTAGCCGTAGGGTTGACAGCCTCGTTTCTTTTTAACAATTTTAAAGGCAAAATTAAAATGACTGAAGTGTTTATTAGTAACTTTGTTCCATTTTAGAGTAACCTCAAAAACATTTATAGGAATACAAAAAGAGTACCCAAACAGAAAAAAATTGGATATCTGGCATCTAAATGAAGATCATCAGGCATGCAGACAAACAACGTGATCATAGTTATTCAATTGACGCCAAACACAAACCAACAGGATTTTGAAGCAGTTATTACATTATGTCATACACTCAAAAAGCTGAGACACAGATGACATAAAAAAGGCTAAATTGAGCTTTTAGAGTTTAAAACTAAAGCGTGTGAGATAAAAATTTCACTGTATGGGATTAGTAGCAGATAAAATATTGCAGCGGAAAAAGATTAGCAAATTTGAAAGCATTGCTATAGAAACTGTCCAAAAGAAAACAGAGGAAAGAGCATTAAAAAAAAGAAAGCAGCATTAGGCATCTGGGAGATACTTTAAAGTAGCTTAATATATGTGTAATTGGAGTCCGTAGCATGAGGAGACATATCAGAAGAAACGGTCACTGAAAAACTTCCAAATTCAACATACAATATGCAGCCACAGATCTAAGCATTTCAGAGAATTCTAATGTAAGAAAGATGAAGAAAATAACAGCAAGGCACATCACAATCAAACTGCCCAACACCAGCGTTAAAGAGGAGATATTAAAAGCAGCCAGAGAAAATGTCACAGTATGTACAGAGGAGCAAAGACAAGATGACAGCAGATTTCTTTTGGAAACAGTGTGAGTAACATCTTTAAAGCACTGACAGAAAAAGTCCACTTAGAACTCTATACCCAGCAAATATATCTTTTACAAACAAAGGAATGACTCTTTGAGACTTATAAAATCTGAAGCATTTATCACCAATTTATCAGCATTAAGTGACTGACATTATGTAAAAGAATTTCTTTAAGCAGAAGGAATATGATATCAAATGAAATGCAATAGGAAACAGTGGAAATGGTAACATGGGTAGATATAGGAGGTTTTCTTATTATTTAAACATCAGTAAGTCATAATTACATGTCTATTACCGTAATGATGCATGCCTACATGAACTTGAACACTTCACTAGCACTCCAAATTGTGAAACACCTCCTCACAGTCTCTCGTGCAGAATTTCCCTAGTATATCTACATACTTCATGAAAAAATTGGTATTAAAAGAGAACTCACAGATGACAAAAGCTTTTTTAAGTGAGCTTTTTAATTTAACAGATAATCTTTGTACAGTTCCTACTTAGCGCTAAGAAAAATACAGTGGTGACCACTTTGATTGCTGCTGTCCAACATTATACAACAGGTCCTGGATATTGCAATAAGAACAGAGCAAAGCCTTTCTCTTAGTTGGTGTCTTAGTTACTTTTCTCTGATTGCTGAGACAAACTATCCGACATTCAAAGTTAAACATGGAGGGGTTTACTTGGCTCACAGTTTGTAGAGGTTTTTGTACATAATTGGCTGGCTCGGAGGTAGTATGGCACTTGACAGAGGGGCAACAACTGATAACTGAGCAAGACAGCAGAATCAACAAGGGAGAGGTGAACTTTCTTTCTCTTCCTTATATTATATGCAGGCTACCCATCCTAGGGCGGGTGTAGCACTCACACCCTTAATTTCAGCAATGGACCATGAATCAGTCACGAACTCTTAGATTCAGCCTCCTGTATAAAGATGGGGGATGACCCCATGACTGCATGAAGCTTTGGAAGGTCATCTAGATGCAAACCATAAAAATTGGCAATTTTTTCTTTATTTGTAGACAAAATAACTTTATTTGTAGACAAAATAACAAAATCATACGAACCCAAAATATATCAGTAAAACTGCTGGATATAAAATCCTGTAATATTTCTGTATAGCAATAACAATCAATGAAAAAATGTAATAAATGTCATTTTCTATAGAACAAAAATTGTAAAGTGCTTGCTCATTGAATAAAGTGTGCCCAAGACCCTAGTAGAGAATTACTTTAAAATGTCTACAAAGCAACATAAAATAAAAGTATGGGGAACTATGTCATATTGATCATTGGATAAGAAGTCCTCATGTTAAAGACTTTTATTTCAGATTGCTCTATAAATTCAATGCTAAGATAATTTTGAAAAATAACAGACATGTGGTATTTCCTTAGTAGATATTAAAACATAATACAAGGCTATAGTTACAACAATAGTATGGCACTAGTATCGGAACAAATAGATCAATAGCAATACAAGGGAAAAATGATTATTTAGGTTAAATGTCTCCATATGGATGAAAAAAAGAAACAGAAGAAAATATAGGTGGTTAGCTTCATGATCTTGGGACATGGAGACACCCAAGCCTCTCCCTGTGAGTCAGTGCCGTTCGAGGACTGTGGTGGGGGAGAACCAGGCCTCACCAGGAAGCTATCCTGGCTGGGAAGCCATATCATTTTCATTATTTTGTTGGGGTGGTTTTTATTCTCTTTTGTTTTGTTTTATTATGTTAAATCTGATGGCATGAGTAGCTATTTGCCATTGGCTTGTTTTGAAGTCCTTTACTGCATTCATTGTTTTGTTTTTATTGTTTCTATTCTATTCTGTTCGATTTTTACTATGTCTAAGGGTATCTGCAGCTATCTTGAAGACAACAAGAGGCATTATGGTAACTATTATTGGTTTTGTAAGGTTTTGAAGTCTTGTATCACTTATACTTTTTTATTTTTTATTGATTTTATTCTGTTTTATTTTCCTTGGTTTTATCCTCTTTACAATGATAAAAAAGTATCAAATGAACTTGGGATGTGGAAAAACTTGACACATGATATATATAAAAAAAGCAAAAATCCTACAAATAGTATTAATAGACTTGCCTACATAAAAATCAAAAATTTCTGTCAATTGAAGAACACCACAATGTTAACAGTTGGGTGACAGACTGGAGAAAAATACTTATAAACTTAATAGTTTAGATTTATTTCCTTATTAGAAAAGCTGAAGAAATGCAATAGAAAAATGGGCAAAGGATATGGCTAATAAGTATATGAAAGATTGCCAATGTCACTATTAGAAGAAAAATGCAAAGTAATATGGAGCTGCAAACAGCTTAACACCACTGAGCAAAAATAAAAATGCTAGATGAAGATGATATCAACTGCTGGTGAAGACAAAGGGAAACTAGAACCTTATGTACTCCTTGTGAGTTATAAATTGAAGATGCTACATTGGAAAGTAGTGTGGCAAAAATATGAATTTAGGGCTTCTTATACATACTGACAAACCATTTTTCCAGAAGTATAGTGCTTTGTGTACTATTCTTTCAGCAATTCAATATTTATATTTTAAATTTATTAAAATTATGGTGATATATTCTTTAATTTTTAAAAAAATAGTAGAAACGATGATTACAATTAATGTGTTTCTCTTCTGTAAACTATCTGTTTTACTCGTGTCTTTTGAGAATTTATTGTTTTCTTCATATTGATTCATATAAACTTCAATATAAAAAGTATTTTTTATTCCATACATCTGGGTAAAGTTATTTAATTGCTTGTATTCATCAATTGTGCTGCATTTACAAATAACCCTCAATTATCAGCTATATATTAGCCCCTGTTGGTGAGTGCCCTTTTGAAATTTATTAGATTACTAACATGTACTCATCATTCTAGGATCCCAACTCAGGGAGCAGCCCCATTCTGGGGTATGTTTTCTTTCCTGGAAGAGTAAAAATCAAGAGAACTGGTAGAAATACATAATCGCTAAAGTTTCTGATCCTAACTACCATTGTTACTCATGCTCATATGTCATTAGCTGAAGCAAGTTGGCGAAATGCACTATACTTCCAAGGATGCACAGCAAGTCACATGGCAATGGGTGGGCAATGGATAATCCTCTCACTGGGAATGGAGTGATGAATGATCAGGAACAATAATACAGTCTACTATAGAGCTTATTTGCAGATGACTAATTCTGTAAAGAGAATTCAGCTGTGATTTCTTCTCTGCAGTGATGTAACAATGGGATAAAAGTGTCTCAGGGGAAGGATAATTTAACAATAAGAATTATCCCTGGGAAAGTATCCTATTATAAGTTTTGGAGGTAACAGCCTGCAGCTGACTTGCATTGTTTAATGGAAGCAGGAAATGTGGTAAACCTGCCAGTTTGACTCCAGAGACTGGTGGGGCTAGCAGGCTGTCTGTAGTAGTATTGGCTATTAATAATATCTGAATAAAGGAGGTGGTGTTCCACAGCCAAAGAGGTCAGAGGCCGAAAGGGTTTAACAATTTTGAGAGATGTATTTTCAGTATTTCAGGAGACACTGCTTCGGGAGAACTTCTGCCTATGCAAACCAGAATGTCAAACCAGGCACATCATGGTATGGGATTAAACAAGCAAACAAACAAACAGACAAAACAACAAGGATATCCTCAAGATAGAAGCAATTTTCTTTTCTAGCCTCTGCACCACTTCTGAGTAAGAAAGTTCTTTTAATGTGAATCTAACCTAATGTGAACGTAACACTCTTACATTCTCATTCCACCACTCCAAAAGCAGTTGTGCCAAAACATAGCACAATTTTCAGCTCTAAATCTGCTCCATACACAAATCCTTGGTATTGGGAGGATTATTTGTTTCAGATTTTTAAATGTTAATTCACGTGCCAGATTTGTGCTCAGTACTGGGGACAGAGAGGTTGAATAGAACCTCTCCCCTGATGAGCAGAGATGGACACAAGCAACTGATAGTTACTGCAGGAGAACCCAGAGCACAGACATATTCTTTCTGCCTGGAGGAGGGCAGGTCAGATAAAGTTTTACAGAAAAAGAGATATTGGAACTGAATTTTGATAATAAGGAAAGGTTTTCTTCCGGCTTAGTGGACATATGTGAAGGCTTGGAGAAGAAGAGAAAAGAAAACAGAAAACAGCTTCATGTTGCCAAAGTAGCAAGGACATGGCAAGGAATGGGGTAAAATGACTCTATACAGGTAGACAGAGGCCACGACAAACAGTATGGATTTTTAGTTTTTAAGCAATTGGGAGACATTGAAAGCTTTTATAATATACATGTGGTAGCAAAGTACGGAGGTCTGTGCTTTAGAAGACAGTGACTGACAATTTGAAGATGGATTAGAGAAATGAATGTGCAAATTGTAAAACCAGTAGGAGGCTAGTGCCATTGACTAAAGAAAGATTAATAAGCATCCCGGGGCAGTCAGTAACAGTGTAAAGGAGGGGGAGAGTCAGGGGATATTTCAGAGGTGGGATTGCCATAGCTTGACAATCGGGATATGGTGGTAAGAGGGGAGTCAACAACAGCCGAAGTTGCTGCCCTGGGTAGAAGAAGGGGAGATCACTGGAGAAGGGTGGGCTGGAAAGGAAGGGAGGGGCTTATGGGGAAGACAATCTCTAGTCCAGAAGGAATCCTATTACGGGATGCTTGGGCCCAATAGTTTTCCAGTGTTATTATTTTTTCATCTATTGATTGGATTTTGAGGTGGACTAAGGCTATACTGACATCATAGCATTTATGTTGAACTTGTAGAGGAGATGTTGATACAGAGGCCCGGAACTGGGCTGAACATTTTCTTCTTATTACATCCCCAGAGCTGCCTGTCTCTTGACCTATACTGTGATGACAGTGTTGTATACTTTAAAGAGAATTTAAGTGACTCAGTGCCCTGGTGGCCCTGGCCTGGGTACACTCCTGGAACTGTGAAGGCTGTGGCACTCCCGCCTGATGAGAGCTGCCTGTCCTTTCACCTCCTTCTCAGCTTTTCCTCGGGCGGCTGCTCTATATGCAGAGGGATAGCAAGCACTGGAGAGAGGTGTTGTTGCTGACTGCAAGGAGAGCAAATGGAACTCTAGGCTTTTGTTTGTGCTGGCAGCTACAGTTGTTATTGCACTCTTTGCTCTAATTAAAATTAGAGTTTTTCAGGTCTTTGGTTAAATTTTTCCTAAGAATAAATATGAGTAGATTGTGATGGGATTGATAGGTATTTTTAGTTATTGCTGATCTCTGATTTTCTTCCCTTTAGGATTTGGATTAGAAAACTAAGCATAGTTTAAAATTTCAAGTCAAAGAATAATTTCATTGTCTTTGGTGTCCCCTCCCTCTAAGACTGTTCCTTGGAAGTTTCTGGTAAGAAGTCTGCTCTCCGTTAGGCTTTGCCCTACAAAGAGTGTGTTCTGACATACTTGCAGAATGTATCCATTGTCTAGGCTCAAGAAAAAAGTAGAAAGGAAAGGATCATAGGAAAAACAGAAGAAGATCACAAGATCCTAAAGGTGTATGAGGAAGAATGAGAGACATGGAAAAATACATTCTGACCCTGGTTATAAAGGGGTTGAGGCAGATTTACTTTAAGCTTCAGGGCTTCTTAATTGTAAAGTCTCCATCCAAGTTTCTGGAAGGCACTCTAGCAAAATTTTGCCATGAAAATATATATTCTGAAAAACTTTAGGTATATTCACTCTCAAAAGGGCTCTCAAATAGAATAAACTATAGGTTCCCAAAATCTGAATCTGCTCTAGTCTATGGCCCTGAAGAAGGAAAAGAAAAGAACTCATAAGATATAGGAACTCTTTGTATTCTCTCTGTGATATGAGTTTGTTTTATCTGGCTCATTGACATCCTACAATTTTAAATGCAGCTATTTTCAAAGCAAAAAAAGTTTGGGTGCTGGGTGTAGAAGAGGGGGTGGGAGACAGATTTCAGCTGGCTAGTTTGGTTCAGTAATTTGCATAATTTCAGATAAACAAATGATGGGAGTCATGACTAATAGTTATTGTGATACTGCCTGAATTATTTCAAGCCAAAAAAAATATGGTAATATGTCAATTGATGCTAGACTTTTAAAACTTGCTTTGTTTGGGATGTGTGAGCTTTAAAATTAGTCACCAAAACATGTGAAACTCTATTTAAAAAAAGAAAAAAAGCAAAACAAGGATGTGAGTATGGGTGCAAAAACACATCAAGTGCCAACATAAAACAGATGAAAACTGGCGATAATTCCAGGGCTTGTGGGATTTTTGGACTCTAGCTCAGTCATTCAGACTTGGCGCTGAAGTGTCATTTTCCGGAAACATCACCAGGATGGCCAGGTCTCCATAGCCTCTTCAGCTTTGTCAACTCTCTTCTGTTTATTATTAATTCGTCTTGTTGTTTCTAAGCATTTCAGCTTAGCTTCTTGTTTGCAGCCCATTTCCATTCATTACATCCTCTGCAGACCCCTCCTGAGGTATGATGTCAGCTTTATCAGCCTGGTCTTTCCATTGGTGACACTGAAACAGAGGAGATGAAGCTGGCCTCATGTCTCACATTCAATCAATACCTGAGACAAAGCTCAGCAGTGGTGGGTAAACTTGGCAGTCTTATACCTGGCTACTGAGATGTTCTGTTTCTATGATTTTCTACAGTGTGTGTGTGTGTGTGTGTGTGTGTGTGTGTGTATTTTTTACATACAAGTTATTCTTAAATTAAAAAAAAGGGAAAATACATTCCTGCATTTGGTGATTTAAGTCCTTAAAAAGGCTCACCAGGGCTATTTACTGGTGATAAAACACAAGTGCCTTGTTGTGGAATGTGATCAATAAGCGCTGTGCTCCAGACTTAGCTCTGAACTCAAAGGAGATTGTTCTGCCTCCGCTGAGGATTCTTCTTCCTTTCAAAGCAAGCTGCTGTGTTCCCATGTCGGTCTCAGGCTGAGTTATGCTACTGGGACAGATGTGCTGCCCCTGTTGCTTTGACTCTTTACAACCTCCTTTTGTGATCAATACTGACATCACGGTACTGGGCAGTTCAGTAATGGTTGTCCTGGGGCTCATTCTGTCTGGAGACATCTGCTCTTGTGCTTGTATTGCTTAGGTTTGGCGCTGCTGTAAACATGCTGTTTATTTGCATGGATGGGGCTACTGAAGCTCATCCTTCATCTGGATCATGAATATGTAGTGAAAGAGTCAGGTTCCAGTTAATTTTGATTGTTCCAGAATTTTTGAATTGCTATTGGTTGAGGGAGGGAGGATGTCTGGACTTATTTTCAGTGCAGAATATAAGGAAGTCTATGCTGTAAGGCTATGTGAACATCTGCAAAATGGGCTCTTTATGTTTTTTAAAAAACGTGCACTGTAGTGGAACAGAAGCATAATATAACCCATTAGCATTAGTGTCAGCATAACAGCCTCTGAATTGCATGTTGGTGAGAAAATATTGATAGCAAAGTATAAACAACTGCAAATGGGAAAGACAATAAAACTCTCTTCATAGAACCCGTAATTTACAATTAAATAGGCTACATTGAAATGATATGAAGTAGAGGGAATTTAAATGCTTGTAATTTCCCTTTGACCTATAGGACGGTAAAAACAAAAAAGAAAGAAGTTAAGTGATCTTGGTGGATTGTGTGCCCAGTGTATGACTGATTATCGTACAAATGATATTGTTATTCATAGTTTGGTTTCGTGTAAAATTTTCAGAGGGTAACATTCCATGTACCTAAATTAAGCAGTTTGTTGATAACAGTAAGACATTTTGTTGGCAAATCCATATTGGTCAGTGAGGGAATATCCAATCGAAGAATTTTTCTCACAGACATATAGCTGTGTTGATGAGAAATGGCCAGTTTGGTCTAGTGAATTTTCATCTTTTCTTATAGAATGCCTGGTTTCAGTTTTGTCTTCTATGCATTAATGAAGTTAACCACTGGGTCACTGCTACGTTGTGTAATAAGGTGACAGTAAATGGATTGCTAGTCCAGATCTTAGGAAAAATAGTCATCTGCAGACTATGCTCTGTGTGTGTGTGTTTCCTCTGATAAACAAACAGTACCACAATGTTCATCATTTTAGGGTTTAAAATGAGATGGATGTTGAAAAGAGGGAAGAGGAGGCTTCTTCTAGGTCTGATGCTTGGGTTGTAGACACAAACCAGGTACAGACTTAGGAATGGAATGGAATCTTCGGAAAATCAGGTCTCTAATGGCAGATTTGGGATGAATGCTACCACCGCATTATTGGAGTAATTTTTTTCTTCCCTTGAACACCAGTGATGGAAGAGTCAATTTCTGTGTTTGAGCCTTGATTTCAGTGAAGAAAGACTAGATCCAGTTCAGAGAGAAACTCTGACTTGCCTTTTAGACTCCAGGGTGACCATTCTTTCTCTATGATTGGGGTGGTATGGCTGAGGCCGAGAACTCCTTCTGACCTGAGGTCCTGGTTCATGGGTATATACTGCAGAAAATAGTTCCTTCCATTGCAGTTGAAAGCACTGTGTCATTAGTATTATACAATGCCCACAAGCCCCTCATGATTCCATGATCGCTATGGAAGGGAAGACAGTGGTTGTAGATGAAAGAAAGTTTCTATCATCTGTTTTTGGTGACTTAGAGTAGTAGCACAGGCCCTCTCTGCTGAAGAGTGCTCTCAGGCATGTTATTAGATGATTGTGACATTTTTTGAGAGAAGTTTCCTCTATTTGTACCCTGAGAAAACACTGCCATGCTTCTGACAGCAGTATGTGCTTTGCTCCCTGGAGAAGGTTTCTGGCCTGCCTGTTCAGTGTGATGTCAGAAGCCAACAACAACAGCCACAATAAATGAAATAGAACAAATTTTTAGTTTCCTCCTTGGAAAGCACAAGTTTACAGGATTTTTTGCTTATCATAGGAAGACATTCTTAACATACTGAGCAGAGGACTCAAAGTCATTTCAATTGCATATTCTAAGAAAAGTGGCCTATTTCAAACTCCAAGCTTGTGAGGCACGGCATTTAAGATAGACCCATGTGCAGGATAGGCTCCCATTAATAGTTGTGCTCACTATGGGTTATTTCATAGATAAGGCCATTATGGAATAAACTTATATGCTAGTAATGATGTCTCCCTTTTCTTTTTCAGTCATCCTTGCAGTATCAGACTAAAGCTGAGGTTGTCAAGGCTCCTAAGTAATCCCCATGATACTGGACATTTCACTTGCCCTTTTGAGAGAAACTTATAATGTTTTCCTAACCTCATAATTCTCTCTGGGAGGAATATCAATATTCCTGACAGAAAGGAGCTTAAGAGAAAGGGAGGCAACATGGTGAGATTATATTTTGAAAAGAATCAGTTTTGAGCTCTTTCTTTCTGCTCTTTATGGTGTATAACTATTTTTCAATCAATTTGAACTATTCTCCTCCAGGAGACAGGATTGTGATAGTAGAAAGACAAAGAGAAGAAAATAGCCACTGTTGGGTTTATAAAATTCCAAATTGTGGGCCAGGGATATAGCTCAGCTGTGTAAGTGCCTGCCTGCCGAGTACAAGGTTGTGAGTTTGATTCCCAGTACACACACACACACATAAAAAATCCAAATTGTCCTTGACGTCCACTTGAGAAACAGTGGTCAGAAAAGTAAAAAATTTCTGTTTTCAGAAGCCAATTTCTGAAAAAGCTAAGAAGCATATTTAAAGCATACTTAAATTCTGAAGAAAAGACCCTGAAGCAAGCTAGACATATGGTGAACCAGAACAATTGAGAATAAAACTAGCCAAACATCAGAATCATTTGTGAGAGCTTAAAATGCTGATACCTGGGCCTGGCCCCAGGCCAAGTGAGTCAGAATCTCTCAGGAACATTGCTGGACTTTGGTATTTAACCCCAAAACTAAACTAAACCCACTGAACCAAACAAAGACACTTTAGATCTTCCTAATGTGAACCAAGAGTTGACTCCAAGCAGAACTGGGAAAACCCATGACCATTTTGATCTGGGAGCTGAGAAAGAGAAGGGACAAGATGTACCTCTAAAGGAGGTCTTTGGGGCCTGAGATTAGAAGAGATTGGAATGATTCTCATGTGAAGGATCAGTTTTATCTTGAAAAAATGTCCCATTCCATCTCTTGCTAACATCAGCAACTGTTCATGTTTTGAGGCCAATGATGCTTTCTTATATGTTGCTCTAAGGAGTCATTTCAGCCATATTTCTCACTCTCTGGGGAGGGCATTCCACAGTCCAGTGTTTGTAGGTCATCTGGAATTGAACAGCAGAAGTGTAATCTCTGCCTGTGTCCTATCTTAACTGTGTTAGTCAGCATGCACATTTTTAATGGGCCTGAAACAGAAGGAGGGTGCTCTTTTTTAAAATTTTATTTTAAAGGGAAGGTGTTCTTGATACCTTGATATATGCCAAGGTTATGCAAAAGGTAGCATAACCTACTCTTAGAGGCTGAAGAGATTCGACTGAATTGAAACTTTTTTTTTTCTTATACGAAGAAGGCGTATCTCAACAAAATCAAATGATGGGCACTAGGTTTACTTTAGAAAGGAAATGAATTGCATGAGCACAGCCTCCCCTAATGAGGTGTTACCATGGTGATTCTGAAACAATGCTCGAAGTACCTGAATATATATATATGTTTAACTCTCTAGTAGGGTGAAGTTGAGGTGTTCCTTTTAAAGGAACATTTAAAATTATAACCAGTAGAATTGGATGCAAGGGTTAAAAACACAAGTGAAGATGCTGGCAACAATTTCGCTTCTACCACCAAATTTTCAATGGTGGGACTGTTTTTTATTTTTAATGCGGTAAAATGACTTTTAAGGGTAAATGCAAAAGACAGCTTTTTCTGAAGACATTAAGTTTCTGAAAAATTTATAATAACAAAAAGTTTAGACAGATTATGATAGGCATACTTTCATGATTTCAATATTGATCAGGTGCTAAAATATATCAAGATGTATCTTTTATATGAAATACATGTAAAGAAAGAAAATCTCACCAAGGGTAAATTGGGGATTATTGAATCTTCCTCGGTGTCCATGTGTAGCCATTAAGAATAGAAATACTTCCAGCCAGAGCAGGAGATTTAATGTTTTACAAAAAGAGCCCTTAGGAATGTCACAGGTGTAGTGATGCTGAAACGGAAAGTAGAGTTCTCTGCACCTTGTGCCAACTTAGCGACCGTTGAAATCAGCAGCACTGTGCTGCCTAATGTGCTGCTGGATCAGTTCCTTATTGGAATCAAATTATGCTATTATGAGAAATCATCATATTTAACATGAACATAGTTATTTTTATTGTGACTAGTAACAACCATAATACAAGTGATACAGTGTGTTAAGGAGCTGGCTAGCTTTGATAATCAATCTGGGAGTTCTCTGCTGTTCACTTTGCTTGGCCTTGGTTTTCTCAGTTATATGTAAGCCAGTATTTCAATGGTTATCACAGAATTTTGGCAAAACAGTCAGTGAAAAGTAGTATGAATCGCTGAGTGGACTAATTCACTGAGGAGTATAGTGTTCCCATGATCAGTCACCTTTCAAATATATGAGGTTTTTGAGGGACACCCTAGATGGAAACCATAATACTGCTCTTATATCTGATATTCTACCATTTCTTTGAGTTAAGGCATAATATCCCAGAGGTCTTTGCTTAAATGCAAATTGTGTCATACATTGTCAAATTATGTTATCTTAGCTTACCAAGGACTCAAGTGTGAGCCACTATTATTCCCCTGCTAAGAATAGCTTCAAAGAAAGCTTCTTTTCTGATTTTCAGCCTTAGCTCTGTCCATTTTTAATGGATTCTGACCAAGGCAGACAATACACTTAAAGTCTCAGGATGCCAAGAAAGAGTTCAGAGTGATTTTTATGGTCGTATATTTAAATTTTAGGATACCTTCACTTCTTTTAGCAGTTTTGTGCCAATAAAACTGCAGTCTTTACTCATTCATCACATATTGTTGAGTTAGTCCTCTTATTCCTAGCACAGTGACAAGTGTTATGTTTAAGAAGATTAATTGGTAATGTCTTGTTAATTTTCATCTTTAATGAGTTTATAGTCAGAAATATAAATATAACAGATAACTCAGAAAAACATAAGGCCTATTATAGAGAAAGACTCTGGATGTTATGGGAGTATATGAGATAAACCTCTAAACCAGATTGAGGCTACTGGGTAAGACTTATAGAGAAAGTGAAGCATTAATAGAGTTTAAAATGATCAAAGGAATTGTCTAGATGAGCTGAGTAGGGAAAGTAGAGGAGGGCTTCCTAAGCAGGAATTGGCATAGACAAGAAAACAGAAGGGTGCAAGCACCATGTATTCAGGAAATTACAAGTGTGGGTCAGTTGATGAATTTTACTGAAATGTAAGTTTATCATCCACTTCCAGAACTAGAAATGGGACAGAGTAACACTACTTTTAAGAAGCCCTCCTATAGCCAGTTTCCTAATGCCAGTCTTGTGGAGTTCAAGGTTGTCGTGTTTTAGAGAATTTTTACCTGTGGTATCTTGTCATGCCACAAAGGTGAATTTCTGAGTAGTAACTTCCAGATGAGAGACAGTAAGGAAAGGAGGCATTTCTTGTTTCTAGGGAGAATATAGAAAGTGAGGGAGGCTGAATTCTTAAGAGTATAAGAGCATTGTAGCACTCAGTGGGGTGACTGTTTTAAAATGCATTTTATTTTATTTCCTTCCCATGGCATTTTTTTTTTTTTTGGTTTTGTGAGACAGGGTCTCACTATGCAGTTCAGGCTGGTTTTGAACTCACTATGTAGCCCAGGCTGGCCTCAAACTCTCTGCTATCCTCTTGCCTCAGTCCCCCTAGTGCTGGGATTATAGGAGTGCACCACTACACCTGGCTCCTTACCATGTTTTAGCTAATCCTTCAGTCAAATAGCAACCAAATATATCTTAAGCAAAAAACAACCTAACACATATTTTTAACGAAACAAGAAGCATCTCTTTATAGGTTTTGGGAATTGAAAAGCAAGCTTTTCTTATTTTAAAACTTCTTAATTTTCTCAGAGAATATTCTTCATACTAATCATATTTCAAAATTCTTGTTTTATTATTAGACATTTCTTACTATCATATGTCATGGTAATAAAAGTAAAAATAAAAGCAAAAACAATTTCAAGTAAAGACTGGGTGTACTAAAGTTATTGAAGAGTGCGGTATGCCTACACTTTAGTTATATAATTGACTAGATTCATTAAGAAACTACATTTTTTGTCTTGCTTAAATATTCAAAAAGATATGTGTGGTTGGCTGCCATCCTTTTCTTTATTTTCATATTTGGATTATTTTAACAAGATCCATTTTCTATTGTTCATTTTTAAATTATTGAGGAAATAATAAAATAGCAAACTCTTTTGGCATCCTAATAAAAACCTCAATGCCTATGAAATAATGATACTTAATCTGTCATCTTATCCTTTAAATAATACCCTAAGTTTATTATTTCCAGCTTTCTTGCAGAAATTTGTCTCTATCTAGTTTGGTCTATTCACTTTTTCCTGAGTAGATAGTGTCCAGTCTCATCTATTTTTTTTCCTGTTTATGCCACCTCTTCCATCTGGATTGGCTCTCTAATCGATTTCCATCTGTTACTCCCAATTATTATTCAGGGCACAACATAATAATATGGAGAAGCTAACCTTTCTAGGTACAAAAACATTTAAAATGAGGTTGAATGAAATCAGTGGCCCAAAACTAGATGTGAGCAATGGACTAAATACATAAAAAAGGTGGCACGTTTTTGAAAATGGTTTTCAAATTAATTGAAAAAGGTGCATTATTCAATGACCATCTCTTTAAGAAACAAAAATAAGGCTATAGTTTTACTTTATCCTTATGTTGGGAAGGAAATTCTATTTGTACAAATTCATGTTTTCATGAAGGGAACTGCTTTGTACAGAGCAACCCCCTTGTTCTATTTTGGTCTGTTTCATTCATTCCTTTCCATGGAAGAAGTTGTGCCTTATCTGCCTGAGGGATCTTTGGAAAAGATCCAAGCAGGATCAGTTCAATTTCTTCAGGTTTCTACCCACTTGTGAAGTGAACTGTTCTCAAGATGCACAAGTTGATGTGGCCTTCGTACTCCAGGGAAGCCATTAGTTGCCTAAATCTACCATAATTGAGTGACAAGTTTACTCAAGGGATTATCATGGTGACAACCACCTAAACTACATTCTATAACCTAATTTTGTTTCTATAAAGGATATTTTAAAAATCTACATCTCTTTCATAACAGTATTTACTTATCAGTTGATTTTATTTATTGCTTTAAAACTTTAGTCACAGACCTAAGAAACCAAGGGAAGAAAAAAAAAAACTGTTAAGGCTCAAAACTTCTTGTATCATTGAAAGTCATGGTGAAAGCTTTCACTTTCCATCTTCCATACAATCCACTGATGCCCATAATCTGGCATTTATTAATTTCCATGTGTGTTTTTCAGTTTTAGTTGTGTTATGTAAGCTTCACTAAAGCTTGAGCTGAAGGAAGACTGTTTTAGTTGTATTTGAACACCCAAATATATGCTCGACACATGTGAGAGATATCAATTATGTCTAGCAGCTCTTTTATGATTACTGCAGTCTAGCTTCTGACACAATGACTTCTCTTACATAACAATGCTGTTGAATTTGTTTTACATTTTACAATTTTCAAACTACATTCCAAATGACTTCTTACTTAATCTTTCAAGGATCCTATGACATGGGCAGAACAAATCTTATTTCTGTTTCTTAGATGTGACAAAAAGATCTCATAGAGGTGAGTTACTTGCTCAGGGTTACGGTGCTTATAAATTGCAAAATCCAGGACTTCCAATTCCTAGGAGCTCTTTTATCCTACCACATCTATTTTTTGTATGAAGGTGAGAACCCTGGTGACTTTCCAGAAATGGAAAGAATCCCACAACATTAGAAAATATATGACATTTCTAAGGCACTAGTTGAAATTTGATGTGAAATTCCATCTGACATGTTTGTAACAGCTTTAATTATTTAATCAGTTCAATAACAGGATATTTAAAGCAGCAACAAAATCACTGGGCATAACCAATTTCATCCACAAATCAGACATTTTGCACCTCAATTTTTACTCTTCAGTTCTGTTTTGTGAACTAATTGGCAACACTTGATGAAAATTTAAGATGTAGACAGACTCTAACAGGTGGAGCAATCACATCTTCACAAGGAAATTAATTTATACATACACACAAATACACACGCATATTCATAGCCTCTGATCCTGCCAAGAAAAGAGCCCCAGCAGTGTGGTTAGCTGCAATTATGGCTAAGTGTCATAAAACAATTTTGGCATATCATGGTGCCCACAGGAATCACACTGATCTCTCAGTCCTTGGTCTTCCAGGCACGTTTCAATCTCATATGAATTTGTCCTTGTAGAGTTTCTCTTCACTGTTTTGTTTGTCAGAAAAGTAATTTGAGTACATCCTGCTACTCACTCTGTGATTTGGGGATGTTGTGAAAGCAGCTATCTTGTAAACTGGACTAGAACAAAGTATGTCAGTATGATTTATAGGAATTGCTGTGACTCTGTTATGATGAATAGACAACTCCATATACAACAGTGTGTATTCTCAAATGTGTTTTCACAAGAATGGTTTCATCTAAATTTCCTGAGTTTTTGAAATGCCTACATAATTACATGATTATTATCAAACGTTTGAGTAGAAGCAGTCTCTGATTATCTAGTGTCTTATTCTGAACAAATTTTTACACAGCTTTTTACTGGTTTGAAAACTACAAATTAAAAAAAAAACAAATAAGCTTCTTCATATTTAGACTATAGATTGACTGAGGAAGCTAGTAAAATTATTCTCCAAAATTTCATTTGGAGAATCCTAGGTACTTTCTATATATGTGATATGTACTGGGTAAGAAAACTGCAAATTGGTGAATCATCCATAGAGTTTATTTTTTTGTATAGCAATAAAGAGAAAAACCTTTATTATTATGAAATGGTGCATTGTGTTACTAAGTCAATATGAATTAAGAAGAAAGTACTGAACATAAGTCATGTGGCAATTATTTAGTTGTGAAATCAGTATAGTTTAAAATAGAAAATGGCATATATTCTAGAAATTTCTGCTATTGTTTTATTTCTGCAAGTTGAAGTCACCCTGCTTGACACTGATATGCTGCTTCAAAGAAGATTAGAATCTTTTGTAATCATATACAAACTAGAACTGTACTTTTCTCCCTTTGGAATAAAAGTATCTAAATATAAATAATACACATTCATTATAAACAATCAAACAAATTAACAAAACCTACAAAAATAGAGGCATATAAAAAAAGTAATAGTATGTGAAATTCTGTTAAAGAGAACAATTGCCGATATTTTGGCAAATATTTTATCAGATATCTAATTCTACACGAGCACTAGTATATTTAGTAAAATTGGATTAAACTGAATATGTAGTCTTTTTTCATTCTTTAAAACATGGTGATCATTATTACAAATCAATAAGTATAGTTTTATATTTCAATTATCCATGGTTGTAAACTATTATAATGTAGATATTCCATAACTGCAGAATTTTGATTCTTCTTTGATGTATTATAAATTTTTTTCAATTTTGCATCTTTATACTACATGGACCCTTGTAAATTCATTCAAAAACTTTTTCTTAGATGCTTTTTATGTGAAAGAGATTCTTTTAGGTACTGTTGTAGTAGTGAATAAGATATTTAAAGTCTACTTTTATGGTGCTTGCATTCCAAAGAGGAAGTCTAACAAATTGCCAAGATAATTACAAATAGTGTTATGTGCTTGAAGAGATACAGAACTATAACAGTAACTGAATAAGGAAGAGAGGTAACATTGGCTAGTGCATTCAAGAAAGGCCTTTCTAAGGAAGAGAGATTTTGGCAGAAATCTGAACTCAAGAAACTAATAAAAGAAAAATTTCCAGACAATTATTCTAGCACTAATTTGTGATGACCTTGGAGTGTTTAAAGAACAGGAGGATGGGCAGTTTGGCCAAGTACAGTGGCTAACACAAAAAGTATTAGAAGAGGAAGAAAATAATGAAGAAATCCTCAGAGATTGAGTCTTTAGAGCTTCACGGGCCATGATTAAAAGTTAGATTAATTTTAAGTGGATTTTTTTCACATTGTAAATGTTATTCAAGGAATTTAAATTTCATGGCATTGTTGATTACTGGTAAAAGAGCAAGGATGACTTGTTTATTCAATCTATCTTTCATCAGATATTTATAGAGCAATAGTCTCATGTCAACCATATTTTATGTCCTAGAGTATAGGAGATCCTAGGTAGTCAGTAACTTCCCAGAGGAAGTCCCTGCCCTTTTCAAGCTGACATGCTAGGTTCATATAATAGACCGTCTGGTAGAAATGCATATGGTAATTAAAGTAGGGCAGTGGCGTATGTGCACATGCTATTTCAGGTAGGGTAGTATGGAAGGCCTTTAAAAGAAGGTGACACTTACCCAATATTTATAACCAGTTAAGACATGAACTTAGCCAATACTGGGAGGATGATTGTTCTCAGCAGAGGAAATGAAAAGATCAGCAGGTACAATGATCTTCTAACTGAAAGGCCTAAATATCTCAGGAGACCTGAACACCCAGGTACAGAGCAGAGTCTGAGGACTTTTAGATGATGAAGACAGAGAGATAGCCAGAGTTCTTGAAGGTCATAGGGAAAACTTTAGTTTTTCTTCTAGCTATAATGGGAAGTTATAACTAGCTTCTAGCTATAATGTGAAGCTATAGCTATAGCTTCAGCTATAGCTATAGCTGAAAGAGATTAGAAGGTTTGAGCAGGAGAATGGCACGACCTCATTTGTGTGTGTGTGTGTGTGTGTGTGTGTGTGTGTGACCTTATATGTTTTAAGATCACCTTAAATGCTATGTGAAGGGAAAAACAGTGGAAGTATCAAGGATAGTTTGGAAAATGTTATACTGTCCAGGCAAGAGATAATAATGACCGTGGCATGGTGATAGTGACAGAAGTAGTAAGACACAAAAAGGTTCTGAAGTACTGACATGGAAAAGCGAATGTTACTGATGCATTGCATATGTAGTCCTACATAAAAGAATCAAACATAATTCCTACCATTTGGCTTTATATATCTAGTAAATAGATGTGATAGTTTTAGAGATGGGGAAAATTAAGGGAGAGGGTAACACAAAGGGGAAAATAAGTATTTTTGGAGTATATTAAGGTACAAATGTCTGTTGTAATTGAGTTGACAATTGAATTACTATACAAGTCTGGAATTCAGAGTGAGGTCAAGAGATAAGAATTTTGAGGCCTTGATATTTGGATGATATTTAAAGCCATAGGAATATGTGAAATCAGGTAAAGAGTGAGGAAGCAGTGAGAAGAGAAGATGCCCAGAAAAGAGGCTGGGAACTTCAATATTTAGAGATCAGATGAAGAGAAGGATTATAAGAGGAATGACCAAAGGCAGGAGGAAGGCTATGGAGGTGTAGGATCTCAGTAGCTAAAGGAGCTAGGTATTTGAGGACGAAGGCCAAGATTAATGTGTTAAGTATTGCCAAAGAGTCAAGTAAGAAAAGCACTGCTATGGATTATAGGACTTCATAGTGTACAGTTTATGATGTCAGTGAAAAATTTTTGGTAGGACATGCAGATATAAGAAAATCTGATAGGAGATGGTTTAATAAAGAAATGAGATCATAGACAGGTGTTTTAAACAATGAATTTTTCTTATTTCTAAATTTAATCTTATTTACTCAACTTTTTTGCAATTAAAAGGGAACAGAGAAATAGGACACAATCTAAAATGAACTGTGGAGTTGTGAGGAGCCATCCTCGGGGTTATGCTGTGCTCTGAGACTAGCGGCCTGTATGTAGAGTTTGAAGCCTGGCTAAAATTACCCCGCCCTTCGAGTGAGCCAAGATGGCGCCCATATCCTGCTTCCGTGTTAGCTGTAACCCCGCCTGAGATGATGTATGCCTAGTCACTCGTGACGCCAACCAATGAGAATGTATCCCCTGCTGTAATCTGATTGGGTATTGAGATAGTATATATGTGAGCTCCCGCCTGCGCGGGTAGCAGAGAGAACAAAAGAAGAAAAAAACAGAGGAGCACGGAAGGAGCCGCCACGAGCGGACGCATAGGAGGCTTCTCGGGACGTGCCTCACCGGGGACGATTAAAGCTCGCTTTCTGCTACCACTGCGTTGTGTGTCTTCCTGCCGGTCGGGATAGGCGCACGACATGGAGTTAAGAATAGTTTTTGTTATTTTTTTTTTTTTTTTGGTGTTAATTTCTTTAATATGGGAAAGGTTAGGGATTCCTTTCAAAATATAAAAGCCTGTGATTAAAGATCATAGTGTTGGTTTTTTCAGTGAAATCATTTCCTATGTTATGAGGGCAGAAGCCAGATTAATTAGGGAGCTATTGAAAGAATAAAGGGAAAGGATGATAGCAATTTGGACTGCAATGTACAAATTTTAGTGAACAGTAGAGAGAAGGAGAATGAACTCAAGGTAGATTTGGACACTGGTGAAAACACTTGAGTGGTATGTAGGATGGATGGAAAAGAAGAATCAAGGTTGACGCAATCGTCCTCTAAGGCAAGGAGGGAATTTGGAGGCACAGTGGACCCTTGAGTTACAACTGGCTTCACATATGAACAACTTGGGTTATAACCAGAATTTTAGGTTTAACTTACAACCAAAGTGTTGAGTTATGACCTAAATGCCAGCCACTTGTGTGGTTGTAAACAAAGACTTGTGATGCCAGTAAAGCGTATGTAAGAATCAGTCTGATCCCAGATGCGTGTGTTTGTGAGTGTGACTTTGGTCAGTACTTTATATAATTGCTATGATTACTGATATCAAAATGGTCCCCAAAAAGCTAGAAAAGAAACCAAGGAAGGAAGGAAAGGTAGAGAAAACAATCACAATAAAAAAGAAGGAAATTGTGGAGAAATATGAGAGTGGCCTTCTTGTGACTGACCTTGCTAATATGCACAGCCTGTCAAAATCCACCATCTCAACACTCTTACAGAGAAAAGGTTTGTATAAGGAAGCTAGTGTTGCTAAAAGTGTTACTCAAATTAGTAAGTCATGATCAACAGTACTAAATGAAGTAGAGAGGTTATTACTATACTAGTGTGGACTGTGAAGGATAGGCTAAACTTACTGCTATGAGCCAATATGAGCAGTGACCTCAAGATAAAGCCTCTCTTGGTTTGTCATGCTGAGACTCCTAGAGTGTTCAGAAAACATAAAAGTCATGAAGCATAGGCTAGGGTTCATGTGGAGATCTAATGTAAAACCCCGGGGAACAAGCATATTGTACTTCTTCCCAAGTAGATCAGGTGGGCTTTATATCTTGTTAAGAAATATCTAGAGGAAAAAGATTTACCACTCAAGACTTTCCTCATCATGGACAATGTTCCTGTTCATCTATAAGATTTGGAAGAAGAATAGTGTGAAGAATTCACATGGCTCTCAGTGAAGTTCCTCCCACCTAATACAATTCCTCTACTGCGGCCTATGGGCCAGCAGGTTACATCTAACTTTAAGAAGCTATACACCAACGAACTGTTCCTGAAATGCTTCTGATTTGGTGTGAGATACAAATTTAGCCATTAAAGAGTTCTGGAATGAACACTGTAACTTTCCTGTATGGGGTTAATTGAGAAATCTTTGGCCAATGTCTTTTTAAGGGCACCGAGATCTGCCCGGAAGAAAGTGTGTCCTAAAATTATATAAGAGAGAGACTTTAAAGGCTGTGTAGAGGAGCCTGAGCCTTCGGTTGACCCTCTGGTTGATGCCATTGTCACTACAACAGAGTCCATAGGTTTGCAGGTAGATAGTGGTGTTGTCAAGGAAATGGTGGAGGAAATCTCGGAGGAATTGTCTACTGACAAACTTCAGCAACTTTTGGCTGAGCAACAGAATGGCAGTTGAGGAGCTTTCTGAAGAGGAAGGAGGTATCAACAGTCAGTGCAACAAAGTTCTTCTGAAATAAAGGAAATCCTGAAAAGTGAACAGAGTTACAAACATTTGTAGAGAAGACCCACCCAGATGGAGAAAAAGCCAATCATTGCATTCACTTGTTTAATGACAATGTCATATCATGCTATAGAACAGTGTTAAAAGACAGAAACAGCCAACCTTAGACCAGTTTTTAGTTCTGAAAATGTTGCGACCTGGTGAGCCAGAAGCAGGTCCTTGTGGGCTACAGACTCTCCCAAGGAGAGAAAGGGCATCAGAGAGCTAGATTCCTGACGTTCCTATGGAAGGGGACTTTCCTTCCAAAAAATAACCATCTTCCATTTCATCCTCCCTTGCTTTAAGCCAGAGATAGCAACTTGAACAGTGAGTACAGTATGAAATTATTATTTCTGATAAACTAGGCATATTTTATAACTTTTTGGTGACTACACTTGAAAAACTATACAACCCTTTTTATTATAAAAAGGTCAGTCAAGGGATGCTTTGGGAGGTTTGGAATGCATTATGGGTGTTTCCATTATTTCTTATGGGAAAAAAATAGTCTTGACTTACAACTAACTTGAGTTACAGCCAGCTTTTATGAATGGATTGAGTTCATAAGTCAATGGTACACTGAACCATTTAGTAAAAAGTAAAAAATAAGGAGATTAAAAAGTTTCGTTGTGCATAGGAAATTTTT
Source organism: Dasyprocta punctata (assembly GCA_004363535.1). Lineage (NCBI taxonomy): Eukaryota > Metazoa > Chordata > Mammalia > Rodentia > Dasyproctidae > Dasyprocta > Dasyprocta punctata. The sequence goes on from RJWM01002651.1 coordinate 100,412, forward strand.
TTTTTTTTTTTTTTGGTTGGTACCGGGGATTGAACTCACAACATTGTGCCTGCCAGGCAGGTGCTTAAGCCATTGAGCCAAACTCCTGGCCCTATATTTTTTGAAGCAGGATCATATTATGTAGTTCAGACTGGCCTTGCTCACACTGTAGCCCAAGTCAGACACAACGCTCCTCCTACCTCAGCCTCCTGAGTGCTGGGATTAAAGGCGGGTGCCACCATGCCTGACTGTATAAGAAATTTTTGATATGCCAAGTGTGAAATTGCAATTACATATTATCTTCTTAAGAGAAGACCTTTTAACATGGAACTATACTAGATCAAAATGATACAAATTTATAAACTAGGCCGTCTAACAGTATTTAAGATTCTCTACCCTCTTGGAAACTGGGAATTGTCAGTATTTTTAACTTTTGCTAATCTGACGGGTAACAGTGTTATCAAATTATATATGCCTTTGATTATAGTTAACATTAGTTTATATGTACATACACATGCACACACACACACACACACACACATATATATATATATATATATATATATAATTTTTTGCTGAGAGTAGAATCATTTGCTGTGATTTGTATGTGATTGTCTCTGTGTCTTTTCACTTTCTTATTGGTTTACAAGTTTTAGTTGTATATTAGAAAAATAATTATTTACCAAATATGCTGCAACTTTTCATTTGGGTTATCATTTATTAATCAGTCTTATTTGTAGTGTTACTTTTATAATGCAGGACTTTTACTTTTGTATACAGTCAAACCTATTTTTGTATTTTTAAGTTCTTTTTTAAGTGTTTGTCTAACACAGATGTCAACTTTCCCATTCAGTACTAAGTAAGATTTATGCAACCCTCTATTTCATATCTCGTGGGAAGCTGCTCCTAGGACATCTGCAAATTCCTGGTGGCTTATATTTCCTAACATTTTCTTAGTTTCAGCTGTACTACATTGACTACATGTACATCCTTTTTGAGTTTGTTTTCTTTGTTTTGTTCTATGCCAACTTATTCACCTTTCCCTGCTTTCCTTAAAAGCAAGTTATGCAAGACATTGAGCCTTATTTATTTTCCAAATGGAAAGTACAACAAGAGCAGGATATTTTTTCTTCATCTTGAACCAATTTTATATATTCAGGGCATCTACACAGTTTGGTCTAATTCTATTTTATTGCCAACCTAAAATATGAATTTAAATACTATAACTTTATATTTATTCATTCATTTATCCCACATATTTCAAATGAGACAAATATGGTTTATTTTTTCATGAAGCATAACGTCTAGTGAGAAGTTAGTTACAGATAATTAACAATAGAGTTCATTTTGAAAGTTAAATAAAAAAGTTACCATGATTATAAAGAAATAAATAATTAGGGTACAGTGATAGTAATTAAAAGATCTTACTTTGTACAGGAAGGTCTGGAAAGATTTCTGAGAATTTGACATGGGACATAAAAACAAGAAAGAAGATAACCCAGCCACTTGACTTGCTGTTTCTCAGCATTTTCTCTTTAACTTTTTCTAATTGTTTGTTTCTTCTTTATTATATGATTTCTAGTGACTGTCCTGTATATTATTTTTGTTTCTCTACATTTCTCTTTTCACTGCTGCAAATGCTGCAAATGCTATATTCTTCAGGAATGTTTCATTTCCTAATTTCTTACCTTTATTTTGCTAGTACTCTTTATATCTCACTATATCATCTTACCATACAGTCTTGTTTCTTGTTTTAAATATAATATATTTGATTTATAAAGTACTTGGTTGCCTTAATTTCTTTAAGTGGTCAGTAGTTAATTCCTTAAAATTCTTCTTTTGTTATCTGAATGATCTCATCTTAACTGTGTTGTACATTATTTTAATGCTATGCTGTGTATTATTTTTCTTCTTTTGGGGATATAATTTACATGATATTGGTTTTTTTTCCTTTTCTTGTATTAATTCATTAATTGGGCAGTGTTGCTTTTGGTTATCTTACATGCTCATATTGTTTAGCCAATTATTGGCCTCCCTCCCTGCTTCTGCTCCTGCCTATGGAAGTCTCTCACAGTCACTATGCCACGTACTTCTTCTGGCAGCTCATTATAAATGCCGATTCTTGGTCCCCCTACCCACCCTAAACTTCTTGAATCAGAATTTCTGAGACCAGGACCAACAATCTGTATTATAAGGTTTTCTCCAGATAGTTCTGAAGCATATGAAATCCAATATCCATTGGTTTAGATGTTGTCTAGTCCCAGTAGTTGCTATTCTATTTACATTTATGTGACATTTCTAAATACTAGAATTTGGAGGCAATATACTTGAAATTTTATTGCATTTTCCCCTTGGTAGTGTTCAGGGTTATATTGCTGTTTACTGTGCTGACATTCTTTCTCATACACTCAACATCAGAGATTTTTTGGTATGTTTTAGTAAGCACAAAATTCTTTTTAGTTCCTTTCATCACTCATTTGCCGTCCCTTTTCTGTCTCATTGGCTGTAAATTATACCTGTGTTACATGGATTGCTGATTTTAGTTGTTGCTAGGCATTGCCATCAATAGTACAGTATATATTATCAGTTATAGCAAGCAAAGTTATTTCATATTGATCTGAAATTGAGTGGATATCTATGGTGTTAACTATACAACCATACGCTATTATATACATTAAGAGTTGTTGGTTAGTATTATGTGTCTCATCATCATGATTTTTGTGATGGGTAAGGAGAGAACTTGGGCTATGCCCCAAAATGACAGCTTTTATTTATAAATGAGTTGAAATTTTTGTATTTAAACTGTTTGGATTGTAGAATATATGCCTCTCTGTTGATAGCAGGACAGGGTGGGAAATGTTGATTTGTTCTTTTATTTAAGAATGGGTTGGCTAATTTGATGTACCAAATTACAAAGAACTCCCATAACTACATAATACAAAAGAATCTAGGAAAACTTTTGAAACTGATGCGTTTATTCATTATTTTGGTGTGTCTATATTTACATGAATGTGAAAATGTAATGTTTCACTTACATACTTTAAATACATAGAATATATGCACATTAATATTTCAAAAGCTCCATATCTTTGGTGGGTCTGTCGATACAGTTTGTCTAACAGTATAGTTGGTTTGTGGATACGGACTATTAGCTCTAAGAATGGCTCTTAGTAAATTTTATCTGTTGTTACAGTTAAGATTGTCAGCTTGATTGATTTGGGAGCCAGCTAGTGGATGAATGAGCACACTACTGAATGTGTGTGTATGGGTCAAGGAGGCATGATCATTGTCTTATCTGGTCCCTAGGCCCTTCCTCTCTAGCGTTGTTACCCTACTCTCTGCTTTCTGGCTGTGACAGCCTAAATGGCTTTGATGTACCATCCCTTTCCATCATGACGTTCCTGCCTTGGATCCAGCTGGTTACAAATTGAGACTCTGAAACCACGAGTCAAATAAACCTCTCCTCCTTTAAATCGTGGGTGTCAGGTATTTTGTTAAACAATGGGAGAGCTGATGAATATACCTGTTTTCCTATTATCCTTGAGACAGAAAAAAATATGGCAGGATGTGTTGACTTTTCTAAACCTATCATTTTAATTTTTGAATATGCTGATACATAGTAGAAAGGGGGATTAAAGGTTATATTGGGTAACTCAACATCCTTCTCAACTGCTTTCTAATATGTGAGTATGGGAAGTTAAAATGATATTTCCAGACTCTGTAGGAATCTGATTTTCAGATACGATTTAGGTTTCATCAATCAGACATGGTTACAAGAGACTTTGATTTAAAAAAGAATATAGAAGATATGTCTCTGGAGCCAGCACATGAAGTGATGTCCTCCTAACACAGAGATGATTTCCCAGTCCAGTGGCCTCCTGTCATACTGGGGACAGTGCTTGCTCTGTAGCAAAAAATTGTGTGAATTGCTGCTGATTTATTAACTTCTTGTAGTGGTGATAATTGCTTTCTCAATCCCAGAGGTAAGAATGGTTCTAAGAGTTTTATGTAATACTTGAGAGATTAGCTAGAGCCTGTTTTTCTAGCTATCCAAATTTATTGAGGCACCTAACTCCATACATAAATGCTGTTCTGTTTAGAGTTGATTCTGTTGTATGCAGCTGAGTCCTAAATAATAAAAGTAGTTAGTACCAAAAGTGGTTACAGGCAATATTATATCAAAAAATAAGACTTTATTGTGTTCTAATGCTACTATGGCACGTAGTGAGCAATAACAGATGTTATCATCTCTGGTCATCTGAAATAATAAGCCTATTAAAGACAAGGGTTTGGAAGAGAGAATAAGTGCTATGCACCATAAAAGGGATGATGGTGAAGAAAAGGACTTTGGGGTGGGGTGGTTTCTCATAAATTGTGCTGGTGAACAAAAGAAAGTGTAAGCTCAATACTATATTTTAAAATCTGGTCTGATGCTGCAGGTTGTTGAATTATGAGGTGGGTTGAAATTGCAGTTTTGTCATTTATATTTTACAAAACCTAAAACATTGCCTTATAAAATACAGATCTCATCATTGAAGTGATGTCATTGAGAAACACATGGATAAACCTTCATACCCTGTAACCCTGAACCTTAGCAATTCTTTTTTGTTAGCTGAGATAGCTCCTCCTTTGCCTGATGATGTTGATCTTCTTGATTTATCTGAAGATCCTATGATGACTTTCTGAGACAGATATTTACAAAAGGATGACAGTTCTTTTTTTGCAGTATCCTTACCACTATAATACCTCCATATCAGGAGTCAGAATCGAATCCCTGCATGTCTCAGGACACAATTGCAGTGCCATGACTTAAAGGAAAAGACTTATAAGTGAAAGGGGTTAAAGGATTTGGCTAATATATTTATAATAATAGAGAGCTGGAGATTACATATGGAAAATAGATTTTAAAGTACTAGACCAAGGCATTGATAGGCTCGAATTCATTGATATAGGTACAATTGCCAGAGGTTTGGGATTCATTGTGTAGCCTGAATGTTTGAGAGTGCTTTAGTATGATTTGATGGCTGACCGAACCCTAGATAAAATGATATCTTAAACTAAAAGGAATTTGGGTGCTAGAAATTTCTTAGTATCATGGAAAAGAAGAAATGCAAATCTTATGGAATTGAAAATGTTAGAATGGTCTTGGCATTTGTGCCCCACAACTGTCTCACAAGAGTTTTTGAACCGCTGATAACATATTGGTTAGGGCACTTTTTTGGGGAAATCATGTCTGTCTTATAAATGCTGAAAATAAAAACAGACCATGTTACTTTTTCAATAGAATTACAACTTCAATAGGAATGATAGAATTTTATGTAGCTAAGGCCAAATTGTTGTACCATAAATATTATGCATAGTATTTTATGCTCAGTATGAAGAAGGTCAGCAGTGCTTTGATGGCAGAAATGTTTCCTCGTGGTATACTGAACAGGGGGCCCTTAGAATGAAATAGGTGGACAGCTCACTAAAACCTTAATGTAAGACTTTTTACCTGCAATGACTCATCATGTCTTCCTCATCAGTTCTCAGACCAAAGATAATATACAGACCCAGAACCTCTTGAGTGAAAAGAAATCATTATTTTCTATCCCTATAACCTTGGACTTGTCTTCCTTTGTTACACCAAGGGATTTTGGGCAGCTTTATCCCAGTCCACAATTAAATTCAAATTCTGAGTTAATCACTGATCCTTGAAAAAAGATTCTGCAAAAATATCACAAGTATATACTACAAATCTTCTTCCCACTGCTGATACTAAAGTAATGATATATTGTATAGAGGAAGACACTCAGAATGTTTAGTAATTATTGATGCTGGTTCTGAGATAATGCTAGTCCATGAGACCCACTTGTCACTGTGGTCTCCTTGTCAGAGTCAGAGCTTATGGGGTCTTGTGATAAATGCAGTTTTGGCACATACTTACCTTAGATTATTTTTGATAGATATATGCATATAGATTGGGTATAGTTTTTCTAATTTCTGAGTATCAGGAATTAGCAGAGCCCATATATACCATGCTCTGTTGTTAGTAACTATTGTCCCTTTAAGAAACAGTTCTTGGCATGTTATTGGCTCTAACAGAAACTAGACCTAGATATCTAACCATAGGAACACCAGATATGTGGGAGTAGGGTCTGATTCACCAAGTCATAGATTAGGGGATATCCAGCAGCAGTCAGTCCTCAAGTGGAAGTAAAACATGTGCCATAAGACTTGTTCAAGTCCTGAGGCACTCCATTTTTTAATTCACTCCTAGGATGAGATGAGAAGTTCTGTATGATGTAAAAAAGAAAAAAATTCTAAGACTGTTAATAGATAGTTCCTTGTGATACATAGTATGGTCTTAGGGTAGACAGACTCCTGAAGTTTTACCCAAAGGTGTTACTAAGGGGTAGGGGAGGCTACCTTTGGTGTGTCTAAAGGTCTATTTTGCCTAAAATGAAAAATATTGCAATATATTTCATGGGCAATAGGTAATGGTTATTGGTTTGGAAAAATAATGAAACTGGAGGACTGATGACAAGGTTGAAGGAAGAGATAGGTAGACCTTTGGGACAGGCCCACAGGCTGACTTATGTGTCCTTTAAGACTGCTTTTCAAAAGGTCCCACTCTAAGATTAGGTTCTCAAAATCAACTGAAAATGACAGAAAGAGTTTTCTTTTTCCATCTACTCCAATGTTTGTTTAGTAGGTAAATGAATAAGATGGCTGTGGTAGGTGCCATTTTAAAATTTCTATTTGAGCTCTATAACATAATTTTTCTTTCACTGTAGTTGATATGGCTATATATTGACTAAGTGCTCGAACTGTCAGAGGCAGAGGATAATACACATGTGGCTTACTGGTAGATAAATTATATTAATTCCCTTATATCATGGAGAAATTGGTAATTTTCCTCTCTAGGAAAGGATTATTCAATGTAGAGCTGAGTGTCTACTCTGCTTACATTGTTTTTGCCAGTGAACATCTGAGGATTTACTAAATAGCTTATTCCCATTACCCCACACAATACTTTTTTCTGACCAAAAAACTAATTTTATAGCAAAAGAAATGAGGCATTAGGTTGGTACTTATGGGATTCCTGGTAATATCCATCCAGAAGCAATTGCCCATGCACAATGATGGAATGGTCTATTGAAGACTCAGTTATGGCAGCATATAAGAAACAACACCTAGTGAGATTAGGGTGCTGTCTTACAGATGTGATATTTACTCTGAACCACTGACCAACATATTTCTCGCATAGTTGGAATTCATGGAGCCTGAAAACAAAAGTGAGTGGCTTGGGAATGGTGTCTTTTATTTTTATACCAAATGACCTACTTAAAAAACTTTGTTTTCTTTTGCTTAAATTTTAGGCTCGACTTGCTTATAGATCTAAGTATTGAAGAGAAGATTGCATAATCCAGGAGATGAGAAATTTAATATGATATTATCAGTTGGCCATTTTAGGAAAAAGAAAACAATACTATGTGGGCTGAAAAATATTAACGCTAAATATCATGAAGGAAAGAGAATAAGAAGTATGACTGTTAACACTATTAATTCTCTTCAATATCTCTTGCAGTTATCAACTTATAGCTAGAAGAGTGAAGAAGGTATGCATACTTTGGAGATGGCTTTGTTGTCTGGAAATGCCAGTATGGGAAGCAGTTGTATCTGGAAGCTGAGTAGACAGAAAGCAGATTAATAGAAAAATTTTCTAATCTTCTAGATTCAAAGACTGAAAAATGAAAAACTACATTCCCCAGACTCCCTTTATAGCTAGAATCCTGGTCATGATTTAGGTTAAACCAAACCAGAAACATTTTGGTGATATATCAGTTAGTAACTGAGTCACATGAACAGTTCCCCTGGATGTGGAACATGCATTTTGCTTACTGAGGTTGTATGGTTTTGGAGTCATCTGCTAAAGTTTCCTAATTTAGAATGTGGTTCACATTTGTCAGGGTCTTGTAGAAAGCAGTTTTCCTGATCATAGCAGAGGCAGTGTGCCTTTGGGAGCTGTTCTGAGGGGGCAATTTCGCTTCTGTTGACCTTCTAACAATTTTGTAAGCACTTAATTTTTTGCATTAGACGTTGCTCTGCACTGATTAACTGGGATAGATCTTATTTTCTGCAATTGAATTCTGTTCAGTGTATCATCCTTTCAATTTAGAGATATTAGTGGGATTGTTTTTCGCAGAAAAATTTCTATTACTTTCAACCATCCTATCTTATTCTCTTGTGAAAGTGAATTACATAGCTTATTGGCAATTTCTTTTAATTTAGTCCAAATTTAGACATTGAATCTCAACTGTTGTGCTCTAAGGTGAAAACCCTGTCTTGTTTTTAGAATTGATAAAGGTTTCTTGACTAATTTTGTTTGTTTCTTAGAAAGTTACTGTCAACAGAAAAACAAATGTGATTCAAAAATTTATTACATTAAATATTCAAACTGATTTATTCTTAAGCTATATTAATTTTAAACTCAGTTTATATTCTGTTGTTCAGGTTGGCAAGCTATAATCTTTTCTTTTTGATCTGTTTGGGGATTCTTTGAAATAGGAAAATAGACTTGTCTGAAGGTTATCCTCTCAAGTTGTATCAGTGGGATAAACTTTTTATAAAATAGGCCCAGGGTTTCAAATTACAAACCAGGAATAGTTCCAATAGTTCTCAACCTTGGCTGCATGCATAATAATGTGAGAAGCTTCTAAACTTGATATTATAAGGGCCATACCTAAGATAAATCAAAGCATTCTCTATGGGCTATGTATTTTCTTGTTTGCTTTTCTTTCTTTCTTTCTTTCTTTCTTTCTTTCTTTCTTTCTTTCTTTCTTTCTTTTTTTTAGAGCAGAAATATTTATTGAGAGAAAGAAAGCATCTGTCTGAGAGAGAGAGAGACAGAAGGGGTCCTGAGTGGGTTACAAAGACTGTCTTTTCTAGTAACTTTTATAGAGTAAAACCGTGATGGGGAAAACTGGGAACTTGCGAGACAGACAGGCATGAGGTGGGACAGAACTGTGGTCAACCAATAAGATTAATTGTTTAAGTAATAGTGACCAAATCAGGGACAAATGGGGAAGCAAGTCATGTAGCAGGTGAACATTCTTAAGTAAGCATACTCACTTGCTATGGGCTATATATTTTCAAAAAACTCCCCCAGATGATTCTGTTTCATAGTGATTGTTTTAGTTTACTCAAGATGCTGTAACAAAGTACCATACCCTGTGTGACATGAACTACAGAAAATTATTTTCTCACACTTCTGGAGGATAGAAGTCCAACACCAAGGTGCTGTCATGGTTGGTTTCTGATGAAGCCTCTCTTCTCAGCTTGCAAATGGCCACCTTTTGGCTGTCGCCTCATGTGAACTTTCATCTGTGCAAACATGGACAGAAAGAGAACTCTGATGTCTCCTCCACCTCTTGTGGGAACTATAGTCCTACCATATAAGACCCCGTCCTTATGACTTCTTTGAACCTTAGTTACGTCCTAAAGTGCCATATGCACAAATTCAGTCACATGCAATATATGATCGTTTTTTAGAAGAGGCACAGTTCAGTCCATACCAATGGCGATCAACAGCCATTGCTTTAGTAGAATCATTTGCCTTTGGGCGCTAGATTTTAGGACATCAAATAAAGACAGTGAGTAATAAGGTTTACTCTCTCCGCCATTCTAGTAACTTCTGCTGGGTAGATGGGGGAAATGACACTATATGTGGAATGGCATGTAGAGAACCAGAATGTTTAGTCTAATGAGGATGGCAAAATCAAGTCCAAGTTAAGCTGCTGTGAGGTTTAAGACATCATGTTACAGGGTACACTCAGACTGGAGCTCTTAAAGTCATGAATTTTGAAGTAGATAATAAGAATAGGAGAAATACAGTCCAACTCCAATGAAAAAGTTTTAGGAAATTGACGTGTGCTGCTCTGGACCACTTTTTGGGAAAAAGTTCCTGACCTTGTGTGAAAGTCAGAAAGTCAATCCTAAAATCGCAAGAGAACTAGACCACACATGGGGAGGTTAGAGATTTAGCAGATGATCTCCATCCTCATTGTCAACTGATGTGGAAATCTGAGTATAATTCTCTTCTGTTGGTGAAGTGACTTTCACTGGTCCAGAATCCAGGGCAGTTGTTCACACTGTAGGAAGGATCAGGATGAACTGGTTCTATCCTTCAAGCATGGATTGCGTGACTCCAACTCCCAAAATTTCTGGCTCAAACAGGTCTGAAGTGGACAACGGATTTGTGCTTGTAACATGCTTTCAATATTTCTGGTGCCACGGATTTAGAGACCACTATGAGAGCTACCAATCTTTTTGGCATGTAGCTAAACAAGTCAAGAGAGTGTCTTCTTTTAAAACTGTGGCAGTGTGTTTCAGTAAGGGTTTGTAGATACTTTTCAGGTGCTTATTTTCAGAATCAGTTCATATAAGTTAATTTTGCCTGCAGTCTCCCCCTTTACCTCTAAAACCCCAAAGGTAGATTCACTTCTAAAGGAAGATTAGAGACTTAGAAAAGCCATCTTTAGAAAAAAGGACTTTTCCAAGTGTCCAGAAAAAGAGTCAGCTTAGTTTTATTGGTCCCAAAACTAAAAGATGAGGAAACAGAAAAGAGGGCTTTGGCTTACGAATGTGCCATTTCTGTTTTGTGTAAAAACAAGTGTACAATTTCTATTGTAGTGAAGGTTTAAGACATTATTTAGATAATTTTTTGAGAAATGACAGGAAAATGTCATAAAGAAAGGGCTGTTTCTTAATTTTTATTTGTGCCCTTTTGGGTTAACAGACTCCAACAGAATCAGGTCTGAAGAGATTGATAGACAAAAAGAAAAGAGTAGAATTTGGTGTGAAATTGTATCTAGAGGTCCTGACTCCATTTCTGAGGATGATTCCTTTTTTATTTTATGTATTTGTTTATTTATTTTTTGCATTGATGTTGCCAAGTGAGTAGTCTGAGAAAAGTATCAAATAAGAAGAATATTTCTTTCATGTTTTGGAGCTGACTGGGATCAGAGAAACAACACAAGTCCGCAGGTTTGGAAGCTTTCTAAAAGAAAGTATCACTGGGGACTCTTAGTTTGTATCCCCAAAGATGTCTTCTGCTGATTGTCTTTTACTGAGTGCCTTATCACAGTGTGAATCATATTATCATCCACGCATGTCTGACAACTTGCTCAACTTTCTAGTTGTTGAAGGTGTGAGACTTTAAGCTGTTTGTATTCAGCACCATCAAAAGAGTGGGAATAATGTCTTGCCTGAGCCTTGAGTTGCTGCATATCCGCCGTGGAGCTGCCTTCTGAGAATGCTTCTCTGTGAAACCTGGTGACTGTCTTAAGGCGCAGAAGGGCCCTGGACATGAAGCAGAGGAAGGCTATGGGAAAGACTCTCTATCCCTGCCACTGGGTAGGGCCAGCATACAGCAGAATCTTTCAAATAGAGGAGGATTATTCTCTGACATGTATAGATGAATGAATCACTCATTGTTTGGCATTTTGTTTATATGTGAAATAGCAAACAGGAAAAAAATATCTGGCTCAGCTGAAGATAGGTAATGTACTGACCTTTGTGTGAGTGCAGAGATAAGGATTGAAAATATCTTCTCAGTGTGACTACTTATTGAACAATTATTGCATGCCAGTTACAAGATGATATCTTTTGTAAGTACCATATTATTAAACCATCTCACAACCCCATTAAGTATGCATTTTTACTTTTGTATCTTACACACCAAAGAACCAGTCACATAGTCTGAAAGTAGAGGAGCCAGGGTTAGACTCAAATCTTTCTGATCTTAGAGTATAGTACTATACTGACTTACTCTGTAGTACAGAGTGATGTGATTAATGTATTCCAGTTTAAATTCAAGGATATGACCCATCTGACACTGACTAGAGTCCAGTGGAGAGGGATGAAAATAAGAATAGGCATTTGGAACGGATCAAAGAAAGTTACAACTACAATACAGGAGATGAACAGAGAGGGTGATGTGGAGTACACCCAAACTTGAGATAGTACTTTAGCCACTCGTGGTTAAGGTTTTCATCAGAATACTAATAATTCTAGTCTCACAGAGATGCTTTATTAGCAAATGGTTCTTCATGCTGAAGAAGACAGCTGCTTCTTAAACATATATAGTGTAAACCAGTTTATTCCAAAAACTTTTTCGATGCTGGTTTTATCCAACATTTTTCAAATAACACTTAGTTGCAGGTGTCTTTTAGGTGTCATAACAAATTCCCTAGAAGGCTTTGCTCCCCTAGTGAGATGGGATGGGTAGTCAACTTCAGAAACATATTGAGGTTGTATCAGAAATAATCTTTTGTTATTACATTGCATTTAAAATTTTTATTTTTAAACTTATGCTAAAGTTCCTATCTAAGAGCTAGAAATAATTTGTTCCAAAATAAGTTTTTTCCACTTTCAATGTCTATAATATTTAATAACTAATATCTTTAGATAATAATTAGAAATACAGATTTAGGTATCTCAGTGCCATTTACAATCATCATCTGGTGCCACAATTAAAAAGAATAAAGTGAAAAGGAAATGGCGTGACTGTGGCCAGATAGACCTAAACCTGGAACACAGCTGGGAGAGGTTGGTGTGCTCTGACAGTGGATGGAAGGGATTATCATTCAGGTGCTCACAATCTGACTATAGTTTTCACTTGGCATTAGAGAGAAATGAGACAATTTCCAGCAATATAGTACTTAACTCACATAAGGGAAAAATGCAAACATGTGCTTAACCTAGGAGAAAATTGTCCCAAACTCAGAACATAGAACACCCTTGAAATAGTTTCTCCAGGACCCTCTTCAAACACTTGCCTTTAATCACCGCCTATCTTATTCCTCTAACATTGTTTCTACATGTGTTCTTTTGTTACTAAGGTGACCCTGTCATCCTGGGGTCAAACTGAACTGATCTATTTCTATGGGATTTTCAAAAGTTTTTTTAAAATTATGAAATAATTGTACACTTACTGTGTTTTAAAAATAGTACAAATACACACACACAGACCCTAGAAATCTTTCACAATACCCTTTATATCTTTCATGTAGATTATCATTTCACTGCATTTACTTCCTTTCTTTTTCTGTATAGACATTTTTTCTGAACTATTTGTAAATTGCAGATATCATGTATCTTTATCCTTAAGTATTTCAATATTTTTTTAAGAACATGGGCATTCTTAATTATAGGATGATAGACTGCAAGGTGGCCAACTACTTGTCCCATTCTTGTGTGTATGCCCTTTTGCAAGGCAATTTTGATAGTCCTCCCATCAGGAGGGGGAGTTTCTTTCTTTACCTGTTGAGTCTGAGTTTAGCCATATAACTTGTGTTGGACATAGACTATTAGACATTGATGTATGAAACATGCTTGTGCTTTTGAACCTATTCCCCTTTGACACTGGCAATATTTTTAATACTATGTGAAAAGCCTAGGCTAGGCAGATGAGTATGACAGTCATAAAGCCATCATCTTCATTAGCAATAAGCTAAGGACCATCCAGTGATGGTGACCCTTTAGAGCTTTCAATGATACAAACAGCCTGCTGTGTGGCACATATGCCATAGGTTTGCTACCATCGGATCTTCCAATTTCAGCTAGACCAGCCCAGACTAGAAGTCTTACTAACCAACCCACAGAAACATGAGAAAGAATAATGTCTGTGTTTCTAGACCATAGAATTTTAGGGTGGTTTATTGCATAGCAAAAGCAAATGACATAAAAGGGATGATCAAAAAGTATGGTACTCATTTACATGAAAAGTATTTTTACAGTAAAAACTGCATTCCCATTAATCTCCCTCAAAATACCTCGATTGCTTCCTATACACCTATTCTATCGTTTCTTTTCATGAGTGTCTTTATGAGGTGTGATGAAAAATACAGTGGCTATTGCTGCCAGGTGCCATCCAAAAGAAAGGTAGGCTCTTAAACTTTTAGTATGTCCTCATCTACCTCATTTAACCAGGCACGATGTGACTTCTATCTCTTACCCTGAGACAAGATACTACAGAAGGTAAACATTTTGAATTGATTCAGGAATATTAAGGCAGTCACAAAGTGTGACTAAAGACACAAAAGAGGACTTCACTAGGTAACAAGGACAAATAAGTGTGTTTGAAGTGAGAAGGAATATTTTGAGAGATTGAGGGCAATGTGTCTTTTACTGCAATACATTTTTAAAAATGGGGACATTCACTGTATTTTGTGATCATACTTTATATAGAGTAAAATGACCAAAATCAGGAAATTTAACATAATATAGTATTATCTAATCCATATTCACATTTTCTAATTGTCCTAATTTTTATAACATGTTTTAAATTTGACCTATTATAATCCCGTGTGTACTGCAATTTGCTGTTATGTCTTTTCAATGTTATAAAATCTAGAACTCCTTTTTGGCCAATTTTTCCTTTTATGACTGACACTTTTGAAGAGCACAAAGCAGTTACTTTGAAGAATTCTTTTCAGTTTGTAAGATGTTTTCTTATAATTAGATTTAAGTAATGCATTTTTGGCAAGAATATTACATAAATGATCTTGTGTGCTCAATACTTCATATGGCAAGGCACAGTATACTAATTTGTCTTATTATTAGTGTTGTTAACTTTCTCACTTCCCAGGGATATCTGGTAGTTTTATTCACTGTAATAATATAATGCTCCACTTGGCTGTTATTTTCAAATAATGTATTTAGAGATACAATTGTTCTAAGATACTTTCACACAACTAAAAATATTTTAGTATATATTATACTTTTAAAAATTTTATTTTGTTGTGGTATGAACTCTTTAACATAAGATCTGCTCTTATTATATTTTAAATTGTATTGTACCATATTGTTACCTATAGGCACAATGTTGTGTGGCAGCAGATCATTAAAATTTATCATGCAAAAATGAAATTTTATACCCGGTGATTAGCAATTCCCTGACCTCTGCCCTCTGAAAATCACAATTCTATGTTTTACTTCTATTTGCCTATTTTAGATACTTCTAAGGGGAGTTGTATAGTATTCATCCTTCTGTGAATGGCTTACTTCACTTACCGTAATGTCCTCAGGTTTATTCACATTGCAGGATTTCCTTTTCTTACCCAAACAAATTGCTATCATGGTGTTAGCAAAAAGGCACCAACAGTATTTTTCAATATAGAGTTTTCAGTATCAAGTGAATCGTATTGCTGTATCTCAATCTATAAATTAACCTAAGCCATCAGTCATAGCAGGTAGATAGCACAGAACAGATTACCTGTCATGGAAAGAAAGCTGGTCAGCAATGGAGTGAAGTGGAGCTCTGTTTCTGAGTCTCAGCTGTATCCTTGCCTTTCCTGAATCCCTGGTGTTTCACCATCTTTATTCTCTGAGACAGTGAAGTCACGTCTTTGCTTAGAGTTTCTGCTACTTGTTATGAAAAGAATCCTAACTGCCTACCTAAAGCAACACATACATTTGTAAGTAAGACATATTCGAATTATACTGTCAACCTAAATATTACTAAAGTGCACAAGAATATGAGCATAGATTACAAAGATTAGAATGGTATTTTGGTGCGATCAATAGCTTCAAATAAAACATTTCCATACAAATTTTAGAGTCTGATTGGATTAATTCTGACTATACATTCCTGGTGGAGCTTCCTGGAATCAGATCCTGAGGTTGAGTTTGGGGTGCCAGGTGTTTATTAGGAATTAATGCCTATAAAAGGGAAGGAAGATAAATAGAATTGAGTTGAGGAGAAACTGTGATACAGGTCCAGCAAAACCATAATTCACCTTGCCAGTCAATGTCCTGTATTTAGACAAAATTGCTAGTCCTTTACAATTTCCTCCTGTTCGATCTAAATATGGCTGGTCTGAAAAGGGTGCAATGTCAGGCTAAGCGACTTTCTGCAGCTGGGGCTGCTCTGAAAGCAGCTGAGAGCAAGCGATGTCTGCGGACTGTTGTCTCCATCCCCCGGCAGTTCTTCTCTGTGTCTGTAACACCAACATATGCAAAGAGTGAGTGATAGGTGTTTCCGTGAGTAAATGTATGCTGTGCTCAGTTAATTAAAGCTAATTGTGTGCATTTATGTAGAGGTATGTCCTTTCCTAAAAAGCTATTATTAAATTTATGATGCATGTGTAACCAATGTCATCTTATAATGGAAAAAATACAGCGATTGAGATTGAGTCGTTAAATGAAAAGTGGTTATTAACAAGTATGAAAATTTTCTTCCCAAGTTCATTTTACTTTCTAGAGTATAAAGGAACTTTGAAAAAGTTACTTGTTATTGAAGCTACTTTTTATTTAAGTTTCAAGCTTTTAAAAGAGTTACTTATTTAAAGGAAGTGGTAGTACAAAATCCCAAATGATCATTTTGATATTTTGATACGAAGGTTGCTATAGATTTATCTAGAAGAATAAGTTGAATAATACCTTACAGAGAGGCAGAATACATGCAAGAAGAATAAGATAAATAATGGAAAATAAAAAAGGTTTTTTTTTCAGTAGTAGGAAGCGGGGGCGGTCTAATAGATCATAGCGACGAGTGAGTAGTGATAACTATAAAAGATATTCTTGGAATAGATATCCCACAATTCAAACTACTGGCCTTAGTCCAGGCCTTTATTTCTAGGTCTTAAAAATGATATGTGTCTGAGCATCGCAGAAGGTTTTTTTTTTTTATTGGAAATTGCTATAACTAAGGACAGATATGATTGGAATCTGGAAGGCAGCATATATCATTGCTAAATTGGATTGCTTATATTTATAGCTCTTTCAAAAGTACCAAACATAGAAGGTTTATGCTCGCAACAATTCTACAATATTCTACGCTAGGTCAAAAATATGAGAATGAGGTACTTTTGAGACTTGATTTTATAAATACAGTTTGACAAATACACAGTATGCCTCGAAAACTGATACCCAGAAGTCTAATCAATTCATGTCATCAAGTGGCATTTATCTAGGAATATACACTGAACACAAGCATTCTGGAGGTGAAATAAATAGCTACAATAAAACACCCCAAACTCTAGTTTATCACAGTATGACAAATGTGGACAAAATGTGAAACTGTAAAAATATTATCATGCATACATTATAAACGTACATTACGTACACTGTAAGTTCTACATATGTGGGATGAAGATTAAACGTCAGAAAATTTTTCTATAAAACTGTGTTTATAGAATGTCACAATAAGTTTTGGACTTAGACAATAAAAAGTTATTTTCCTGTCTGAAAAGTCAATATATAAAACTTCATGAGTGCCTGAAATTTTAGATAGTTATTTTGTTTTCCTCCAAGTTTGTAAAGTTATAAACTATCATTAGAGGCTATATATTTGCACTAAATATCAATGTTACTTATGAAAGTAATGATTAGGCCTATGAAAGAAAAAGTAAACAACTATGAGCACTGGAATCCACTTTCTAACTTCACGCTATACTGCTTTTTGTTCCTTTGAGGTCTAAGATATGCACTCCAATCATCCCAGGAAAATGAGGTCCCACAGTCTTCTGTTGTGAAGAAAAACAAAAAGATGCTTTTGAGAGAGAAGTCTGGGACTACATTTGTCAAACATAAATGAAAAGACCTGAATGGTATTTTTGAAGATCATTTTAATATACATTTAAGAAAATAGGCAATTTGTATGATGTCAAGCACCATTAATTGAACTGTTTGTGCCCTTGTTTTCATAAGTTTGCCTCACTGACTTGATCCAGAAGCTTATTTGATTAAATAGCCTGTGCTCCTAAGTTGAAAAATACATAGGAGGAGTATTTACTCTGACGCAGCTTAGCAGCATGGTGCTGAAAGTAGAATGTTATACCATGTATTAGGAAATTTAGGGCCAGCTATCAAATCATCAGACACTATACTGCTATCATAAATAATAATATTTATAATAACAATAATGATTATGACATTGGTAATGCCAAGACTAAAATTTAAAATTCCAAAAGAAGTGACAACAGATATAGTAGTTAGAACTATAAAAATTGATTTAAAAAATCTCGTGCATTAGACCAGACATTTTATTCCAAAGCTAATAATATAAAGAAGCCTAAACTGATAACTGTTATTCTATATAGAAACAACTCAATAACAGAGGGGAACAAAATTAGTGTAGCCTTTGGGTTTGATACAAGATTTGATGAGAGATGGAACTTGAAGAATATCAAAATAGAGGTAGTTATCTTGCTGAGTGAAATAGTTTCAGAATGGCTAATAGGAAATATTACAAGACTGGAGAATCTATCACATTTAACACCGGTTAAAAAGTTACTATTTTCTGCTATTTGCATATATCAGGATATTTCTAACCCTGGTAGAAGATACAATGTATTTGGCCAGCACTGTTAAACTGACTTGAGAAAGGATTTATATGCTCTGTGAAAGCAAATAAAATTATAAACTCAGGGCAAGAGATATCAAAATATTTCTTTAAAACAAACAAAAGATGCAGGTTTGAGACTACTTCTCATGAAAAATTGACTATAAAGGTAATTTCTCCAAATTGAAGATATATGGAAGCAATGATTTGGAAGGCCCCCAAATGTCACTGAAACAATATGGCCTTGAGAAGAGAGAAATTGGACAGATGGAACCATGCAAATGTCACCACTGGAAATCTGAACAGGAGGTGACTGATGTAATAAAAGCAGCTTGTAACCAGAAATCTCAAGACCTGACTTATTGTAGATTTCTGGTACATGAAGTTCATGACAGCACTTAGAGCTGTTGTAGTATATATTGTGAGTAAATCAGAAAAATACTGGATTTAATCAGACTCAAAAGCATGAAATAACCTTAAATAACAATATTATATAGTCACTACATTTTCTACCAATGTTTTACCTACTTTCTATAAATGATTGGCGTCAGTTTTGTGATAGAGTACACATGCATTAAGAAAGAAAACCTTCATTAAGGAGCCTTCGGGATTTTACTGAATAAATAAATAAACAACTGAAGATGTTATTTGCCTTTAGAGATTGCTTACTCCGGCCCCGGTCATCCTTACACCACCTCTTCACACCTCCAAGTTTCATGTCTTTGCTAATGCTGTCTGCATTTTCTGGCATCTCCACTTCTCCAGTTCTATTCAACCAACTCCACACATCACACACCTTTATCTTCCTTTGTGAACCATTTGTGATCACCCCAGCCAGACAGCAACTCTTTCCTGACAGATCTCTGTACTCATAAATCACTTTCGGCTTCCTTGCTTTTGGCCTCGTATTAATGCTGGTTATCTGAGTATACAATTGCCTACTAAAATGTTAATTCCTTGAGGGAAGAGTTTAATTCAAATCATTCTTATTTTTTTCTGCAGTAAGTAGTTAAATGTCTTGTATATACAGTAAGCATTTGTCAACTGTATAGGTATAGCATAGCCTATTTTCAAACAGTTACTAAATTATGAAATGTAACTGAGTCCACTTACAATTCTTTTTGTTATTTGTAGTATTTATAAAGATGCAGGCTGTCGCTGCTTTTGTTGTTTTCTGTCAGATTGTGCTACCCAGGTAGCACATGATAGCTAATTAATATTACCTAATTATTAATTGCTACTATAACTAATTAGGTAGCATTAATTAAAGCTGCTTAATTAATACTCCTGGCTCCGCTCTGAAGTTTCTCAGTTCTTTTATTAGTGTAGCCTGTTTAAACATGTATCAAGGTACTAAGTTGCATCTTCAAGAAAAAAGCTAGCTATGGATTTAGGATCTAGTTAAATTTTTAAAGAAAATTTTACTCTAAATATTTTGTGCAAATTGAGAAAGCAGGCATGCACTTTATTTTTTAAAATGTTAAATAATTGCCAACATTTTACTATTTAGAAGAATTCACATTAAAGTGAAAACTTGCTTTCTTGAAAAATCAGACCTGACAATACTCATCTTTATTTTTTCAGAGTGACAATTTGGAACATTACTGGAGCTTGTAGACACAGGATGTGATCTAGTTTTGAACAGTTTTGAACATGTCACACCAGGCCCTTTTCATTAATTTATATTTATTATTTGGCCAATTAAGGCTGTGAAGTTTATCCTTATTTTAAACCTCCTTTTGAAAAAGAATCTTGATGAATTGATCAAGACGTGATATGTGCATGTTCCAATTTCTCAATATGGATGCAATTATTGTGTGTCACAGACATATACTAATTTTAAAAAGAGAAAAAGGGGATGACAGAGGCTCTTCTCATTCCTTCAAATGACCTTCTTTGTCCCAGGTATGAAGCTAGGTAATTTTCCCTAGCATCCCAAAGAGTTCACCAAAGAGGTGGGGCTCTAGCCAATGAACGGAGAGAAAGTAATAAGTGCCACTTTCTAGATTGCTCCATGAAAGATTTTGTGCAGACTTCTCCATTATCTTTCTGTTTAATGGGATTTGAAGATGAACATAAGGGCCTATGACCGGGAACCACAGCACTGGGACCTGGATCCTTCAATGGCACTGTGTGAAAGCTGGCCTACTAACTCGAATGTCCTTTGACTTTTCTGTGAGCAAGAAATATACTGCTAAGGTAAAAGCTTACTCATTTAGGTTTCTTTGTCGTGACAAGGAGCCTGTGCTAAGTAATTCAGAGTGCTGATGACTGATAATTGTTTAGTGGTAGTTCTGTTTGAAGGTGTCTGATCCTTGGTAACAAATGCTACATACATAGAGGGAGGGTAAGAATGAATGACTTCTCTTACCTGGTGGTGCTATTGATTCTGTTATGAAGAGATACATTTGAAGCTTGGGATCCAATTCAATATATGATTAAGGAGTGCCTGGTATGCAGAGCCTTGAAAATAAAATTCAGTAGTAGAAAGAGGTGAAGGAGGGAAATGTTGGGTCATCCCTGACTTTTAAAAATGCTTTCTACTCAGAGGAACCCTATCATTAACATCAACAACAATCCTTTTTCAGAGAACCTGCTTTAATGCTTTCAGTTCATCTCCAAGGTCAGTGGAATGATTTTGAATTCCTCTGCTAGTTTTACTAAAATTTGTTGAGAGAAAAAACTCAGTTTTAACTATCTTTTGCAGCCATGAAGAGCCTTGAGCTAACCAAACCAACCCACTTTTCCTTTTATGAATCATTAGGTTGAAAATCAATTTAACTTAAATTAAATACTTACGTGTACTGTGACTTGCATATTAATTTTAGGTCAAATACTGAAGCTATAAAATCAATTATTTACATACAATATGGTTTTAACTACCTATTTATTTGCTATTTATTTGTGTATACCAGTACTAACCTAATCATTGTATACAGAACATAATATGTATGTATAAGATTTCCAACATGATTTTTTTCTATTTCATGTGTCATCTTTATTTATTTTTTATTTTAAAGAGAAAAAAGAACAGAAAAATAAAAAAGCAATCAAACATACAAAAAATAGCAACACAAGTCAAACAACAAAAAACCCCAAACAAACAAACAAACAAGCAAACAAAAACATTAGTGATGTAAGATTTCAAAACAAGATGATAGGAATTTATCAGTGGTTGCTATGTTGCATACTGTTGTCTTCAAAATAGTTGCTCAGGTTGTCTGATACAGGCATGCAAAACTGATCAAGCAATATGATTTCCCTTTGCCAACATGATTTTTAATTGACTGGAGATTAGTTTTTATGATTAGTCTCTTTTGTTATTGTTATTTGTTATTTTGTTATCTAGTATAGGTACTAGAGGCTGAACTCAGGGCCTTTGTATGTTAGGTAAGTGCTGTATCACTGACTTACATTTCCGGCCCTCAGTTGATCTTGAAATATTCATTCAGAAATGTCTTTGTGAGGAGAAGGCTGAGAATTTCTCTCTGCTTTGCTTGCTGTGGGATAGGTTACTTCAACTTTGGGGATAAAGACAAGGAAATCAATCCATTCTCACCTTTTGTGCATTGTACATTCATAATCAAGTAATACACTTAATGTCCTAAAAGCTCCATTATAAGGATACTTTCACATAGTTTGCTTAACGTGAATCGCTTTATGTCATCATTTTCAGGAACAGTTTGCAATAAAAACAGAAAATACAGGAAGCCTTTTATATGTGATGTTCAGATGGAAGCATCTTGTACTTGTCAAACTGAGAACCGTCTTGCCACTGAATCCATTTCCCATTAAACAACAGTGATGCTAGCAGCGAACACTGCTGTAATGTTAGAACTCAAAAGAGACCTTTGGCTCTTAGCGGGTCTATTCACCATACTACTCTTCTTTAGAACTTTCTCCACAATTTCTGCTGAAGAGGTCGACCTAGTTTCAAATGATCTTATCTCTTAGGCCATGCTTGGAGTAACTATTCACAACAGCAACAGACGGTTGATTTAAATGAAACCAATCAAATTATCTCACACTTTTGTTTGAACTAAGAGCTATAGCAACTGAATTGGACAGTTGCTCTAACTGTTCTTAGAAAATGAATAGAGCAAATGATCATATGAAAGAAAAGAACTCAGAATTTATTAAACAGGTGCCAAAATATTAGTTTTGTCATTAGTAAATCTGAATTGAAAAGTCTTCTGGACCCAGGGACAAAGTGAGCTTTCTTCCTTACTCTTTATTTCTGCAGTTGACATTTCCTTCCAGAAGCAGAAAGAGCAGCTTCAATTCCTCAGGCTTCTCCTTGCCTGCTCTTCCTATAGAACGAGCATCCTGCACAGAGAACGCACAGTCCTGGAGGGCAGAAGACACATGGGTTTGTGGGCAGGATAGGTCCCAAAAGAAAAGGAATCAAGAAGGCCCTGGCTTTGTGCTGCACAGGTTCCCTCTTAGTCTTATCAATCAAAAAAAGAAGGGACAGCAAAGGTACAGACTGGGTGTACTTATTTCCTGACACACTAAACAGGGAACATTTCCAGTGTTGTGGGCCAAAGTAGAAGCCTGGAGAAGAAAAGGGGGATATTTTGCTTATATGACTTAAAATCAGTGTTTTAAGACAGTGTTCTGGGGTAATAGGGTTTACGAGTCTGCAGAGAGAAAGAGTGGCCATTAGAAGCCAATCTTATAGATTCTTGTATATTTGTATATCTCATGTTATGTTTGTTTCTCTAATAAACATTGACTAATACATCTCTCTTCTCCTTATGGATTCGTTTGGAGTCATCCAACTCCTTGTAATAAACTCTATCATTTATTTTAGCTAAAACTTTTTTTCCCTTTAGCTAACCCATACCAAAAAATGAATCTTCAGCTGAATGTATATTATATACTAAATATTGGGGTGTGTACCTGATAATCTTTATTTAATTTGGTGAAAGATTGACTTGTCATGAATGTAAGTAAAAGTTAAGTCATTAAAGATGATATTTAAAAGATTTGTCATTTGAATAGCCCCTCCCAACCTTGTCCCAATATAGACTCCAAGAAATCATGTAGAATATGGTAAAGCACACTTAGAAATCTCTCCTTAAATTCTCATAGGTGAAGGAAAATTATTAAATGCTTTCTTCAGAAAAGACAGAATTCCACAGAATTGCTGTTAATACCTTTGTTGCACTTCTAACATTTATTTGACATTATAAAATGGTCAAGTGCAAAGAAAAAGATCATGCTATTAGATTGAGCCAAATGAATTTTTCTTTTTTCTTTTTTGTAGGTTAAAGTGGTTGAACATTGGCAATTTCATATGCATTCACCTCATTTATGTGTCATAACAGTGTTAATGGTTTTGTGTATCTGAGAGATGAGGTTTTTTTTAACATATGCAGAGAACTGTGTAGACTCTGGTCTAAAGTGTAGGAAAGTGGTTTTAACACTAGTTCATAGCTTAGTTGAACCTTTTTTGTGTAAAATAAGAAATATGACAGTATAAATTTTTTTTTCAAAAATGTTAAATTTCTTCAATTTTAAAATTCTGAGATTGCAGCAGTTTGGGTGCTTAAACTATCTTTTCTAAAATGATGTTATTATAGATGGTACTTTTGGAATTTTCTTACAAATTTAAAATGATGGGAAGTATACAGCAGCCATCACTGTCAAACTGTTCTTGGTATTTTACTAGTCTCTAAAATTCAAGTGTTCAGGAACCACCCAAGGATACACAAAGCTGCTGGAAGCAGATGATAAAATGTAGAGAAACAGAAAAAGTTGAAGGCTATCCAGGCCATTCACTCATCATGAATTCTTCCTCCTTTCATTTATTCATGGAGTGACTTGTTGAGCACTAGAGGTTATCTTTGCTAACTTCAGGGGAAGGAGATCTTCAGAACCTATGTTTTCTCTCCTTTTATCATTGTATTTTTGTTTCGTTTGTTGAACAGGAATAAAAACTCTGCCTTGTGATCCATTTGGGGTTAGTAGGCAATGTCTTTTAAATTTATCTCCCCTAAGGCTGAACAAGAACAATGAGGAAGTTACCATTATATCTGTTTCCACCTGCTTCGAGCACAAGTACACGTTTGATAATTGCAAAAGTTTCTGAAGTTCTTTAATGAGGGGTCTTGAAATTCTCAAAATACTAGAACTATCTGGTAGACTAGAGATGAAGACTGTTTCACTTTCTTTCCTTTGAATACCATAGAAAGGAAGAAACTTCCTTTGATTAAACTTTCAAAAGGCCTCTGTCTTGCCTGTGTGAATCCTCTTTCCTTGATTTCTTTTTTCAGTCAACTTTCCTATGTTCTCCATCTTGTTCCCCACATCTCTTTCATGAGATGCAATGTTTATTCCCTTACCTTCAATTCTTCATTGTGATGTGAGTTCTTTAGGCTTTGTTTTTATCCAATCTAGAGGTGGATGGAAATGGTTTATTTTTGCTCTAAGAATGAGGAAAAATTAAGATTCTGCAATTCTGGTTCAGACTGGCCTCCAGTGTGAAAGTGGTTGATTTACTCAGTAAGGGTATCTAAGAAACAGTAAGAATTACAATTTTATAAGCAGTTCAGCTTTATGTCAAAGACATATCTTTTCTAGTAACATTATTTGATCTTGCCCATTACAAAACAACATCAAGGATATAATTAGTTTATAAAAATTGTTTGACTTTCTTAGATCTTCTTTCTTTAGATATATGCTGCTACTGAATTGGCAAGTGCCTTTTTCTGTCCTGGAAGGAGTATTAATGGTTCCAATTAGATTCCATTAGATTGAAAATCTCCTCACTGATACAAGTAGGATAGTGAAGTGGTATTGCCACTTTATCTTACCAGTCAAGCTATAGGAAGGATCTTAGGCATAGTGATATAAAGAAGAACAATGCATAGGACTCGGTATCAAAAAACTCACACTTTACATAGAATGTGTATATAATACATGTATATGTAACATATACATATATTACATATATGTTGGGGTCTCGTGCTTGCTAGACAAATGCTCTACCACTGAACTGCCAATATGATTATTACAAAATTGATATCATCTTGTATTAAGTAACATACTAGCCAGAAAATCAAATTTTAGTACTCAACAAAAGATACTCTTGATACTAAGGCAACTTTAAAAACTCATACAAGATTAATTTATAATGATTTGTGAAATATCGCCACCCTTGTTAGTCTCATTTAATACTTGGGCATAGGTAGTAAGGTAGATGTTATTACTTCATTTTACAGATAGAACACAGAAAGCTGAAATAACTTGGCAAATTTTCCTTGGAATTAGTCAGGGTTCTCCAGTATAGTAGAACTAAATAGGATGGAGAGTCCCCTCCCTGCTTCGCTCTCTCTCTCTGTCTCTCTCTCTCTGTCCTGAGATTTATTGAGGGAATTGGCTCATGAGATTATGGAGCATTAGAAATCTTTCTATCCGCCATCTATAAGCCAGAGAACAGGAAAGCCAGTGGTTTAATTTGACTGACCGGGGCCTGAGAAGATGAGGATTAGATGGTGTAAACCCTAGTCTAAATCTGAAGGCCCAAGATCCAGGAGTGTTGATGTCCAATGAGAAGAAAAATGACTATCCTCTTTAAGAGAGAGTGCAGGGGGATTCACTCTTCCTCTACTTTTTTTCTTTATTTGCTTTTCTGACTCAAAGTTAATCTCCACAGAAAACAGAAATGTTTTACCAGCTTTCTGAGCATCCCTTAGCTAAGTTGGCTGATACACAACACTGCACATCACCCCTAGCTTCTGAGAGGGAAAACTGTCAAAGGAAGCAGCTTTCTTGATGTCCAAGTCGTGACATGGCTTTTGGGAGTCATTCCATGAATCTTAGCCTACACTGTCCTACAACCCATCCTGTTAAGTCTGTAATAATTTCCAAGCTCTTTCAGGTAGTGGGAATGGCTTCTGCTTTTTCCTACCAACTCCTGACTGACAGAGGGAAGGAAGTCTTTCCTAAGCTTCTAAAGTTTGAGAAAGACTCAATAGCAACTGATTATTTTATATTCCTAAAATATTTCATTATTGTCTTAGTACATATTAAGAAAATTTGAGGAAGATAAAAAGAAGCTGTCATAATGTTTATTGAACCTGTAACCATATGGACAAGTCATTGAATATTTTGTGAATTTGGAATAAAAATATATTCTTTTAAACATATTGTTCATAAAACTATTGTACATGTCATGGTGGCATTTTGTGATTCATAAAAGTGTGCTAAAATACAATAAGTCCTAATATAATGCGAAAATGTTACCTTTTCATTATTTTTTCTAGTCAGTGACTGAAATACTTGCCAAAACCAGAATCCTCCTACTGTTGTGGAGTAGTAGTATGAACAGTAGTAAAAGTGTCTACCTCGAAGTCTCTAAATAAAAGTTTTCTGAGTTACCTCTATAGATTGGAAAATTTGGGAGAATTTCCAAAAACAAAATCCATAGTTCCTGGACCATACCCACGTACCTGGTGGTCTCCTTTCTCGTCATTATTGTTAAGTACTGGAAGTTTGTAATACCTATTTTCAAACACTTCTAGTGCCTACTTTTAAACATCATTGTGACTTTATATATTTTTAAGAGTAGTTAGTACAGGGCCTGTTTGAACCTGCATGACATTATTTATATTAATATTTCTCAAACTGGGAACTCATTCAAGGTAGAGCCTCAGTCTCTACATCTCTAACAATATCCCATGGAATGCTAATGTCTCTGGTCTGCAAACTGTGATTTGAGTAAACAATATTAATGAAGTAAAGTTTAAAAATCTCAATTTTCAAGATAGACACAATAATTTGATCTATTACCACTCTAATTAAGAGAAATCATTTGATTCACCACTTAATCCAGTCCCTATGCCAACTCCAGATAAATATTTATAAACGGAGGAAGAAAGCAGAGAAATTAAGATAGTTATTAAAAATATTGATAGGAGTTTTGAATTGTGGCATAATCTTAAGGTTTTTATTTCTAGGTTACATACAGAGTGTACGTATTAGTGTGGGCTTTGGAGTTAACAAGATTTGAATTTAAATCTTGGGTCTAGCATATTCCTCTTTGTATGCAAACCTGTTTTGTAAAAGTACTTTCCGCTTTCTGGGAGGGGCACTGGTATATGCTAAGCAAGTGCTCTAACCACTTAGCTACACCTTCAGCCCTCA